>UESW01004008.1:1086636-1377167 GCA_900491605.1 Calamus simplicifolius
CTCTAGAGAGGCGAGCTTTGATTCCTTGGAGGAGAGTCCTGTTGGTTACCTCGGCCGCTCCGTTGGCTTGTGGGTGCCCGACCGAAGTAAGGTGGTGACGAATTCCATGCTCTTCGCAGAATTGGCGGAATTTGGAATTGTCGAACTGCTTGCCGTTATCGGTGATTATGGTGTGGGGGAGGCCGAACCGGCAGACGATGGACCTCCACACGAAGTCCCTGGCCCGGGCTTCGGTGATTTGGGCAACTGCTTCCGCTTCAACCCATTTGGTGAAGTAGTCAATGGCGACAAATAAGAATTTTCGCTGTCCTGTCGCCAACGGGAATGGGCCGAGGATGTCCATCCCCCACTTGGCAAAGGGCCAGGCGGAGGATATAGAAACTAGCTCGGCGGAGGGGAGCCTCTGGATGCTCGAATGTCTCTGGCAGGCGTCACAGGCTCGGACTAGGTCGTCCGCATCTTTCTGCATGGTCGGCCAATAATAGCCTTGCCGTAGCACCTTGTGGCATAGGGACCGGCCTCCCAGATGGTTGCCGCAGATCCCTTCATGTACCTCCCGTAGAGCATAGTCCGCCTCGGATGGGCGGAGGCATCTGAGCAGCGGCATAGAAAAAGACCGCTTGTAAAGCTGGCTGTCAATCAATACATAGTGGGTCGCCTGCAGCTTCAATTTCCTGGCCTCTCTTCGGTCGGACGGGAGCGACCCTTCTTTAAGATAGCTGAGGATAGGGTCGAACCAGGATGGTTCGGTCTCGATTTGCATCACCCGGTCAGCTTCCATGATACTCGGCTTCTCCAGAGTCTCCAGATGGAATTTTTGTTCAGCATCCATCGTCTCCGCGGTTGCCAATCGGGAGAGTAGGTCGGCACGGGCGTTTTCCGATCTAGGAATTTGAATAATTTCAAACTCTGAAAAGTGAGGAAGTAGGCCGCGCACCTCTTGGAGATATCGGACCATATTGGGTTCTCGGGCTTCAAACTCCCCTCGCACATGGCCGGCCACCAGCTGAGAGTCGGTGAAGGCGCTAAGCTTTTCCACCTTCAGGTTGCGGGCGATCCGGAGACCGGCTAACAGGGCCTCGTACTCGGCTTCGTTGTTGGAAGCCGGGAAGGAGAATCGGACGCCATACGAAGATCATTCCTTCTGGGCTGGTGAGGACTAGACCCGCACCGGAGTGATGGGCATTGGACGACCCATCAACGTGAAGGAGCCACCGAGCTTCAGGTTTTGGTCCTTCGGGACTTTTTGGGGTAGAGCCGTCTTCCGGGATGGTGCACTCGAGGAGGAAGTCGGCCAGTACTTGAGCTTTGATGGCCGGGCGAGGTTGGAAATGAATGTCATGCTCGCTCAGTTCGACGGCCCATTTGGTCATCCTCCCGATGTTTCTGGACGGTGGACCACCGCCTTGATGGGTTGATCGGTTAGGACCGTCACTGAATGTGCTTGAAAATAAGGTCGTAGCTTCCGGACCGAGGTGATCAAAGCCAGCACTATTTTCTCAATCCTGGCGTACCTCGTCTCTGCATCGCGGAGCAGCCTACTCACATAGTAGATCGGCCTTTGGATTTTGCTTTCTTCCCTGACTAGCACCGAACAAACTGCGCCCTCGAAACGGCCAGGTACAGAAACAGAGTCTCCCCTGGGACTGGACTACTAAGAAGTGGAGGCGAGCCGAGGTACTTCTTGAGATCTTGAAATGATTTCTGGCACTCAGGAGTCCACTGGAAATTCTTGGCCGATCGGAGGGTTTTGAAGAAGGGAGGCATCTCTCGGCTGACCGAGCCACGAAGCGGTTAAGGGCCGCTATTCTCCCGGTCAGGCGCTGGACCTCTTTAATAGACGCTGGGGGCGCCATTTGTTGGAGAGCTTGAATCTTCTGAGGGTTAGCTTCGATGCCGCGCTGGGAGACCATGAAGCCGAGGAACTTCCCAGAATTGACGCCGAAGGCGCACTTGGTTGGGTTGAGCTTCATTCCATACTTGCGCAGCGTGGCAAAGCTCTCCGCGAGGTCCTCAACATGCCGCAGCGCTTCCTTGCTTTTGACCAGCATATCATCCACATACACCTCCATGTTCCGGCCGATTTGCTCCTTGAACACCTTGTTGACCAGGCGCTGGTAGGTCGCTCCTGCATTTTTAAGACCGAAAGGCATAACTCGGTAACAGTAGGTACCTCGGTCGGTTATGAAGGCTGTCTTTTCTTCATCCTCGGGGGCCATCCGGATCTGATTGTAGCCCGAATAGGCATCCATGAATGACAGCATTTGGTGGCCCGAGGTGGCATCCACAAGCTGGTCGATCCGAGGGAGGGGGAAGCTGTCCTTCGGGCATGCCTTGTTGAGGTCGGTGAAGTCGATGCAGATCCTCCATTTGCCATTCGACTTCTTCACCATGACGACGTTTGACAGCCAACTCGGGTAGTTCACCTCTCGGACAAAGTTGGCTTTGATGAGTTTGTCGACCTCTTCTTCAATGGCTTTTTGCCGTTCTGGGGCGAAGCTTCTCTTCTTCTGCTTAACGGGCCTGTGCATCTCGTCCACATTGAGATGGACGAGGACTTCGGGGCTAATTCCTGGCATGTCGGAGGCGGTCCAGGCGAAGATGTCCGCGTTGCTTTGGAGGAATCTGATTAGCTCGCGACGAGGCTCTCCCTCAAGCAGCGACCCGATCCTTGTGGTTCGGTCGGGCCGAGCTACGTCCAGCGGTACTTCTTCCAGCTCTTCCACCGGTTCTCCCCGTTGCTCGGCGAAATCTTCGCGGGCGTCTAGCCCGTCAACCTCGGGAATTCCGGACTGAAGGCTCGTGACAAAACATTGCCGAGCCATGGCTTGACTTCCCCGAACCACTCCACTCCTTGCTCGGTGGGGAACTTCATAGACAGATGTGGGATAGAGACAACCGCCTTAAGAGACATCAAGCCGGGCCTGCCGAATATGGCGTTGTATGGGGACCTGAGGTCGGTCACTAGGAAGTCGGCTTGTACAACGGTTACAAGGGGCCAGGTTCCTGCGCGGACCGTCAGGGTGACGATTCCTTCTGGGATGATGACGTCGCCGGTGAATCCCATCAAGGTGGAATCCACGGCTCGAAGGTTTTCCATGAGCAATTTCATCCTGGCAAACACACCGAGGTACAAAACGTTTACCGAGCTTCCACTATCAACCAGGATTCGGCTTACATCATAATTGTTCAAGTTTAGGGATACAACAAGTGCGTCCTCATGGGAAGCTGTATCCCAAGAAGATCATCATCAGAAAAGGAAAGCTCGCCCGTGCGCGCCTTCTTTGGCACCGGTGCATCACCATTGCCCCCGGAGCCCGATCCGCCGGCCTCTTCAATCATGTTGATGCGGCCAACCACGGGCGGATTTGGTGGAGGAGGGAGTTGTGGGAGCTCGGGCTGGCGATCACCTCCTTGTGGCGGCTCAGGTGCTCTTCTGAACTGGTCCAACCGTCCCCGCCGAATCAATCTCTCGATCTCGTTCTTCAGCTGCCAGCATTCTTCGGTGTCATGACCATGCTCCCGGTGGTAGCGGCAGTACTTGGCAGGATCTCTTCGGGTCGGGTTCCCTCGGAGAGGTACTGGTCGGGGAAGCTGGCGCTCTATCTCCATGAGGATTTGCGCCCGGGGCACAGTCAACGGAGTGTAGCGATCGAATCGCCTAGGGGGACTCCGGGAGCGATTCCTTGGCGGCGGCGGAGGGACTCTTTGGCGGCGAGGTGGACTTGGGCGACGGACAGGGTGATGTCTGTCGGGAACTTTGGGCTCTTGCTTCTTCTTTGCCTGTTCAGCGCGGGCCATTCTCCGCGACTCCTCGACCCGAGCGTACTTGTCCGCAAGGGCCATCATATCAGACAGACACGGGGGGTAGCTGACTTCCATTGCCAAATAGAAGTCGCTCTCCTTTGAAACTCCCCCCGCTAGGGCGGACATGGCCACCTCATGATTAAGGTGGTCCACCTCCAACATGGCCTTGTTGAAACGGCCAAGATAATTTCTCAAGGACTCCCCCTCTCTTTGCTTGACTTCGGAGAGGGAGTCGGATCTCCGTCGGTGGCGGCGGCTGCTGACGAACTGGCCAATAAAAAGGTGGCTCAGCTCATCGAATGAATCAATGGAACCTGGTTTCAGGGCGTTGAACCAGGTTCGGGCGGATCCTCTGAGGGTGGATGGGAAGGCCCGGCAGAGGATCGCATCAGATGCTCCATGGAACATCATTATTGACCGGAAGCTGCTGAGATGGTCGTCCGGATCAGTGGAGCCGTGATAGGGCTCGACGGTTGGCAGCTTGACATGGGAGGGAATCACTTCCTCCATGATCCCTTTAGAGAAAGGGATGCCCTGCTCTGCTTTGGGCTGAGGCAGTGGATCTGCTTGGCGGCGTCCAGCTCCTGACGCATTTCTTGGATCTGACGGCGGATCTCCTCCTCACCGGCGAGAGGAGCAGCCGGGCGGGAGAACCGCAAAGATGGTGTCGAATCATGGCGAGACGTTGCCGGAGAGAGGGAGCGGGCTCGCCGAGATCTGGGAAGATCTCTATCGCAACCGGTTCGAGGGACCGGTTTGTCTCCCCCGGGGCGACGTGGGGGATCCGCTGATTCATGCGGATCAGAGGAGGAGGAGGTTGCCGGTGAAGAGGAAGTCGTCGTTTCTTTCTGGGGACGCGAAGCAGGAGGAGGTGCAAGACGCTCCTGGACCAGGTGGGTGAGAGCCTGGACTTGTTGGACCAGCGTAGCAAACTGGTCCTGGGTCACCGGAATGGCAGGCGGCGACGGAGTCTCGACAGGTGGGGGTTGCGGCGCTGTGGCGCCAGTCGGATCAGGCCTCTGGGAGGCGACCTGATCTTGAGCATCAGAGGTTGCTCCTCTCTTCCGGTTGGCCATCAGAGAGGTTCTTCTCCGGATCAAGATCCTTGTCTCCTTCTTTCAAGTTTTAATGGGACTTGAGGCCCTTCCTCTAGCGCCAATCTGTTGCCGCCGGGATCCGTCCTCCGACTCGGGCGCGGTCGATCCTCAGGGAGTGGGGTGCGGCGGACCTGCAAAACAGGAAGCCCTGCACGCGGAAGGACGCCGGGGGTGGTCCTCCGCGGAAGGCCCTCCGACGCTCAAGTCAGTGGGGAAGGAATCGGCGATCAACCAGATAATGAGGAGGTGGATCTCTCCGGGAGACCTCTCCAGGGGGGCGGCCAATCGGAGGCTCCGGTAAGGGCAGAGCACCGACGAGCTGCCGGGAGAGAGGAATAACTCCAGAGTTTTTGTGTGTCAAGAGTTGCGTACCTGAGGTAATCTGCCAAACTAATATTTATAGACTGTCACCTGGGGACTTGAGCGTCTTCTGGAAGGTACTGAGGTTGTTAAGATTCGGGGGTAGACAGAATCAGGCCGTTGTGGGGCCGTTAGAATCCACGCCTTGTCTGTTAAGGGATCGACGACTGGGAGAGCCCCTCGATGTCTTGGGATCCGGGTGAGTAGACTTGGGGCGGTTAGAATAGGTCTTAGGCCACGTCTTAACATGATCCCCTGTTCAGGGTGCTGCTCGGGTAGACTTGAGTTCTCCCGCGTCAGGTTCCGCGGAGGTGGACGTCGGGGCGTGGATCGCTAGGTGGCAGCGGGCTATGGAAGCCCGGAAGAAGCCGAGCTGCGGAGGCCCGGAAGAGGTCGAGCCACGGAGGCCCGGAAGAGGCCGAGCCAAGGAAGCCCGGAAGAGGCCGAGCCAGGGAGGCCCGGAAGAAGCCGAGCTAGGGAAGCCCGGAAGAGGCCGAGCCAGGGAGGCCCGGAAGAAGCCGAGCCAGGGAAGCCCGGAAGAGGCCGAGCCAGGGAGGCCCGGAAGAAGCCGAGCCAGGGAAGCCCGGAAGAGGCCGATCCAGGGAGGCCCGGAAGAAGCCGAGCTAGGGAAGCCCGGAAGAGGCCGAGCCAGGGAGGCCCGGAAGAAGCCGAGCCACGGAGGCCCGGAAGAAGTCGAGCCACGGAGGCCCGGAAGAGGCCGAGCCAGGGAGGCCCGGAAGAAACCGAAAGGAGGGGGTCAGCCTTAGCCGTCTTGCACGAATATCAATGCAATGACGATTTTACCCCCCAACAATCCTTAAAAAATCCATATTAGCTGATCTTTTATACACCCACCTTAGTTTCTAGAGTTGGATTGGTGATTGCAGCTTTGTGTTCAACTCTCTGGTTTTCAAGTGGATTACTGAGAGTACAGAATCCAATCTGCCAATTATTCAAATTAAATTGCAATGGTCATTGGTTGATATTTTGACATCCTAACAAATTGAGAAAAGGTAAGTGGTTATGGGAACATAATATTGCATCTAAAATGCTCTTCTCAGAACCTCTCGTTATCAGACTTTGGTAGAAGAGACTGCACCTGTCTTGATATTTCTCCATGATCCTTTCTTGTGAAACATTTTGTGACGACTGGACTGTAGGATTGGGAGTGTTTGTTCTATCTCGCTACAAATATGATTTTTATGGTTTATTTTTATTGAAAGATGTGATCTCATATTAGCTTCATTCTTATGTTTAACTCTTTGAAAGTTTTTCCATATTCTTATCTATCTTACATTTTTCATTTATGATGCATCTTTCTTTCCAACATGAATTTTTTGAAAACCATCTTAGTGTCTTGAGCATTGCAAAAGTTTATGATCAGATCAAACAGAAAAGTTGTTCGGTGATGAAGGCATTGGTAAGCCTGAAATATATTGAAGCTCTTAATTGCATAATGTCCTTAAGATTATGTAACAATTTGGAGATGTGGTGCAGACTTGAGGGCTATAAAACTAAAATGTGGTATGAATTCCATCAACAACATCTAAACATGAATCTAAAAATTGTTTATTATATAGAAGGCCAGAATACTTGGGAGACAAAACATAGTATCCACCCATGAGGTTCTTATAGATGTGGACATAAAAAGCTTGACAGCAGTATAATCTTAAAGTCATGCCCTTAAGAACCCAGACATCGGATGAAACCCATAGAAGCACTTTTAAGTGCCTAAACACTGAATGTAGTGCAAACTGTAAACAAAGGTTAGACTGATGTTTTCCTCATTGTAGTATGGATCCATGAAGAAACATGCCATTGAATGTTCAACCAAAATTTGGTTCATTTGAATTGTTAATAGAGGAAGACATCATTAGCAGATAAGATAATA
The DNA here is from genome assembly GCA_900491605.1 of Calamus simplicifolius. Lineage (NCBI taxonomy): Eukaryota > Viridiplantae > Streptophyta > Magnoliopsida > Arecales > Arecaceae > Calamus > Calamus simplicifolius. The sequence goes on from UESW01004008.1 coordinate 1,093,792, forward strand.
TGCATGGCAAATTTTTTTATATTATCAGTCATCCAGAATTTTGCAAAGAGTTTTCTTTAATAGTTTGGATGGTTTTTCTGGTGAGAACTTGATCTTTGTTTTTTGACATTTGTCTATTCCAAAATGCAGGTGGGAATAACAGATGATTTTGAATATTTGCAATGATTATTGAAACATTCTGGAGCTAAATCCTGATTGCATAGTTCAGTGTGCAAAATATACTAGTAGCTTGAAATTTTCGTATCGAAACTTATTTTCATTTTCTTCCTGTAATTTGGGCACTTGCTCTCGTTTTTGTGGAGATAGAATGGCTATGTCTCTATCCAAGCTTGGGTAATTGGTGCATATGATTATTGTTTGGGCATTTTGATATTGAACATATGCCTTGGGTTGTAGGTGTAAAGTATAGTAGTGGTCTTGTATAGATTTCAGAATATTTATGAAGAAAACAGCTTATTGCATTTTTTTTTTTACTTGAAGAAAACATGAGAGAGATTTATCTTTATATCTGCTGTGGTACACACTGCATTATTAATTTTTTTAGCAACTGATCGATTCTTGTTAGAATGTATGAGTAATATGTGTTATGTGGTTGAATTCATGAACTACATGTAAGAATGGAACTCCAAAGATGAGAGCATGGATTCATTCAGCAAGCGTAAGGCTAGAAACAACAAACTTAGAGCAAGCCTAATAATTTTGAAGGCTGACAATAAATTTCTGGAATGTTGATTGAAATGGTTGTCCATAATTGATTATTGGCCCTTTTAGAAGAGGAACAAGTATGCTAAAAAGGACAATGCTTGGGAGCCCAAAGATTACCTGGCTGGAGGTGAAGCGGAAAGTTATCACAAGGCTAAATTTAGAATTGCATCTCAACTATGATATGGGGTTGGTGCCACCTAGCTGCCTATGTATCACCTAGTCTTCTAAATGTTAAACATGCCTTTAGTCAAAGAAGAAGATAATTTGTATCAAAATTACCTTTTATTTCAGATGCCCTTGGTCAAAGAAAATTGGTTTTGGACTGTACCATAATTTGGATATAGAAAGAAAGTTGGTTTTAGTGATTAGGGAACGACTTTGTGCATCACCCCAAGGCCTAGATAGCCTCGCGCCCATGCGGGCACGCGTGCCACGGCCCAATGGGCGGTGGCACGCTCCGCATGTGCACCCACACAGGGGCACGGCCAATGGGCATATCCGTTACGCGCTTTCTGCACCGAAGGCGGTGCATAAAGACTTTTCCTAGTGATTATATGTGGCTTATTGGGCTGATAATGGGCTGGATGATGATCTATTAAGCTTGGCCTGAGCATTGTAGCTAGTGCCCAAGCTTGGCTAGAGACATAGTATGGTAGGGTCTAGCACGAATGACCGCAAGGCTAGAAAATGAAAATAAGTTGCGGTAAGAAAATGACCGCAAGTCTCAAAAGATTGAGAAGAATGGTATACTTAAGTTGTTCCAGCGTTTGTAATTATATTCTTCTGGCTAAATTGATAAATCATTTTTTCTTCTCATTTGCTCAAGGGATATTTTTGAGATTTATAAAAAATTCGTTATGTATTCCTAATGGAATACAGGCTTATTCCTCTGTCATCCTAATACCATTTGGAATAACACTGCATTAATTGCATTGGAATAACATGAAATACCAGATTTTAAACAAAACAGAAATTGGGAATAACAAAGGGAATAAGTTATTCTTGAGGAATTCGTATTCCTCTTTCTGGAATAACTTTTTGTTATCCAAACACTACCTAGATATATAACGATCAAAAAATCTAATACATATTATGATTTAAGACATGATATAAAGGTGGCATTATCTTTCCCTTTTTTTCTTTTTCTTTAAGAATTAGATTGAAAATGTGATAATTGGCATTTGAATCCTAAAACACTCTCTAAAGCAAGTTCTTAGGAGAGGAGGGCTAACTGATAGAATTAAATCATACAATAATTAATACTAACATAATAAAAATATACACAATACACGGATTCAACCTGTATAGGCCATAATTAATATGTATGTAGACCGTCTTATTGAAAAAACTGGTATTGAATATATTTTTTTAATTTTGATTTTGATTACAGAACTTTTTAATAAATCTTTTTGAAGGGTTTGTCTTTCAGTAACAATATAGAGGTCATATATACATTATCGAAATCCATATTCTTATTCATAAAATCTACTACTCTTCTCAAGTTCTTAAATTATTTTGCAAATATTGGCTTGCAATGCACATTGGCACGTTCAAGAGAGCAATTTATGAAAGAATTCGAAATAGCTAACTAGAACAGTGCTTTTATACCTTCCATCTTTATAAACACTCTAGAATCCCTCTTTTAGTGTTATACCTCAAAGCTATGTTAATTGACACTTTGGAAATATTTGTTGGTCCAAGATGCCAAAAAAATTGGGGTGATGAGGAGATGCAAAGAATAGTGAAGAAAATTTCCAGCATTGTCATGGAGAAAGATGCGGCTTTTTTTTCATAGAGATGATTTTCTTAGTGTAATTAATAACAACTATAACTGGTCATTGACCTTATTAGATAACAAAATTTTCAATTGAAACAAATGTTACACATGAAGATAAATTTTGTCAAATCATACTTTGGATTCCAAGATTTGCAATGAGCCAAGAATAAATGCTCAAAAACCTTGTAATATCAAACAAAAAACTTTTTATGCATCGCGCACCATGTGCGGTACAGAAAGCGTGCATCTCGCATGCATGTACCAAAGATATTTTTGTTTTTTTGTGCTGTATGTATGGTCACGCAGGCATGCAGTGCGCCTCTTCTTGCGGTGCACAAAGAATTTTCCATATCAAAAATCTTATAACAATGTTAACGTCCATTCTTACATTGTCCTAGTACAAGTCTGAAAATGGGTTGGCCCAGCCCCACACCCTAGACTAGGCCAACTAAAAGTTTAAGCCCTAGCAGCCTACTTCCACTTATTAGTTCTTCCACACAGCAGTGCATCACTACATCAAAAATTTTTAAATAGATAAGTCGTTGGTCCAAATTAGATCATACTGGAGATACACAAACATCATCCAAATTAGATTTGATGCCCGCAGGTTGGACACCTCCTCTGCATGGAAAATCTGCCAACAATGCATCTCCGATGGAATCTATGGGAGCACCTCAAAACTCTTGCCACCATTCCCTCTCTAAAACTTTAACCATAGACCCTGCAAAATGCTTGAGCCATCACATCGGCTTGCATTATGCGAGCCTTGCCCATCCGCCCTTCTCTTATGAGCATCAGCTGCATTGCAAGGATCAGGACATTTTCTATGCACCGCATGAGACTATCATACCTCAGGTAAAATTCTGAAGACAAACTATGAAGCCTGTTCGAGCCATCGGTGATGGTTGCTGCTTCAACGATGTTCAGATGACTCAGCATCCACTCAGAATCTTGAAGCAAACATTGTTTTAGGTCTTCCATTCCCTCCATGTTTGCAAGCAAGCTTCTTTGATAATTGAGGCAAGCTCGCAGCCTCCTGATGTGCTAAAAAATTGAAGGAATTCATTTTGATGATGCGTTGAAGCTTCAGGCGCCATTTCTATTGAAGAATAGATCTGATAAACTTCACTTACAACACAGCTAGAAATTGGTTATAAGTTATGACAAAAGATAGTAGCATAGAGAGAAAAGCCATCAAATGAGATGGTGGTATGTGTTCTAAAAAAAGGCGAGCACCGATCTTAAGAATAAAACATCATCATATAGAAGATCAAAGCTTAATTAGATATGGTTTAAAATAATATTGAATGTGAATACTTATAGGGATGTAGAAATTTATGACAAGATTATGAGGCTATATAACTCTTGAAACCAAATTTTATATTAGCTTCATTTTAAATTAGCAAAACTATCAAATATTTTTTTAAAAATTGAATCCTAATTTCTTGATCTATTCTATTATAAAATTTAAAATTATGAAACACGTTATTTAAGACAGAGAAATATAATTATATCACATGAAAAAGAGAAACGAGATACATCCTTATGTTGTTGAGTCCATCTCTCGATCACATATATTTAATCTCCAAAATTAGGGCATGCATCAAATTCACAAACAAACAAGTCATTTGAAAGTATTTTATTAAAAAATTGAATGTATGCTTTGACAATGAAGAAATATCAAGATCATCTAAATTTTAAAGAAACGATCTTGAGAAATTCTATGCACCGATAAAAATGGTATATATTCTACCTTTATAAAATTTTATATCATTCTACCTTGATAGCAAATTAATTACACATTTGACAATTGGAAGCTAACAAATTAAAGAATAAATTAAGAAAAATAATTTTAAATATGAAAAATTAATGGTTATTGAATTCATAAATAAGTTTAAAACATTAATTACAAAAATATCAAAGTTAATTTAAATATGCAAAAATTGATGAATAATATATATATATATATAACAGTGGTAGAAAAAGTTCCATCACATCAGCACCAATAATCTTGATGAGAATATTTTGTGATAGAGAAAGAAAAGATTATAATACCCTAAAATAATTTTATATTGGATTAAAAAAATTTAAATAGCTATCAATTAATTTGTATTCAAGTTTTTGAAATCATATAAATTTGGCTTACTAACAAATTAATTAGAATAGTAAATGTGCATGAGGCATTACACTTTGATTCCTCCATCTGTTCATTAATTAGCTCGCGTAGGCAGTTGCTTGGAGTCTAAATTCTAACCTTTAGCTCACATAGACAGTCGCTTGGAGTCTAAATTCTAACCTTTGGACTAGTAGATAACGCATGAGGCATTACACTTTGATTCTTCTTTTGAGGGCTTCGCATCGTTAGTTTGAGAAAGGAGAATTCTAATCTTTGATTCTTCTTTTGAGGGCTATGCATCGTTGGTTTGAGTAAGGAGGGGGTGGCAGCTTAGGAGCCTTTGAAATTTTAATGGCTTTGGAAAATTCAATAGTTTACAAGGTTAATTATGAAATATGTCCTTGTCTCTCAACAGATCCAACTCAACCATATCCTTTCCTGAACTCTTTCTTTCTTTCTTTCTTTCTTTCTTTTTGTTATTATACAAAACAATGGTAACACCACCACCACCACCTCCACCACCACCAAACCTAACTCCCCTTTCTACTAAGGGTGCAATTGGAAGACTACGGTGCAATTCATAACAAGAAGAGTAATTGGTTGAAAACATGGCCTCATAAGCTTCAGTTGATTGTGAGAAATTTCTCTAAAGAGAGAAATACTATGAACATGAGAAGGCTTACGGCATACAAGAAATAGTAGTAGTTTCTAGAGGATGTTTGATTATTTCTAGAGGATATTTGATAAGAACCACACAATCCATTTCAAAAAGACATGTGCAAGTTTGGGTTGAGTATTTTTTATTTCTAGAGAAATATTTTTAGACTTTGAATTCTCATACAAAGGCATCATTCTAAGATTAGAAATTCTTGTCCCTAATTATCAAACCAACTCGATCTAACATGGCAAAAAATTAATAAATTAAGTTATATATAATTACAAATGAGTTGACATGGTTAGCATTTTGTTGAAAAAATCAAAACTAGGCCTATAGGCTTGATTAATCTTATCACAATTGACTTGTCTAATATTTATTTATGTTCGATGAACATTAGCTACCCAAGCCTAAAAGTCTAGATCTATAGGTTTGGCGTATCCTACCTTTGCCAACTTCTTTTATATTTATGTTAGGTCAACATTATTATAGATCAAGTCAAAATGTTAAGCAACAAAAAAAAAACAATTTTAATTATATATACTAATGTAAAAGAATTCAAAGAGCAACTGTGTACTGAGAGGAGAAACCAATAGATTAGCAATGATGCAAAGATTGACTTTGCCAAAATTGGTTTAACAATGTCAATCTAGAGTAACTAATTAAATAGATGAATTAAAATGTCAAAGAATCATCCTAAGTGATGTGGCTGATCACGCCCCATGAGCAATAGATTAACAGACTGCACAGTTTTCGAAGCTGAGCAATAATATGGCAGCTGGCCCTGGTTTCGGAGTCAACTTCAGCTTCAACCTTGGCCTCGAGCTTAGCCTCGGCCTCGGTCTCGAATTCAACTTTGGCTCCAACCTTAGCCCCGAGCTTAGCCTCGGCCTCGGACCTGGCCTCGGTCTCGACCTTGAATTCAACTTCGGCTCCAACCTCGGCCAAGAGCTTAGCCTCGGCCTCGGCCTCGAATTCAACTTCGGCTTCAACCTCGGCCTCAAGCTTAGCCTCAGTCTCGGACCTGGCCTCGGCCTCGACCTCGAATTCAACTTTGGCTCCAACCTCGACCTCGAGCTTAGCCTCGGCCTCGGACCTGGCCTCGGCCTTGGCCTCAGCCTCGGCCTCGAATTCAACTTCGGCTCCAACCTCGGCCTTTAGCTTAGCCTCGGCCTCGAACCTGGCCTCGGCCACGGCCTCGAATTCAACTTCGGCTCCAACCTCGGCCTCGAGCTTAGCCTCAGCCTTGGATCTGGCCTCGGCCTCGGCCTCAAATTCATCTTCGGCTTCAACTTCGGCCTCGAATTCAACTTCGGCTCCAACCTTGGCCTCGAAGGGTCAGAGGGTCCCATCTGGAACCACCGGTCTGAAACTTTTGTTGTAGATTTCCAGCTAAAGAAGATGGTCTTGCCATCTCTCTGGAGATCTGCAAGGCTCTCCTCTCACCCGACGTTCTCTGAAAGTGATTTGACAACAACAGATTGATGCACCAGGAAGGGGAATAACCCTCAGAATCAGAAATAAAGCATGAGGGAGATGAAGCCATGAAAATAAGAAGGACAAACTGACCTGGAAGAAGCAGGGTCAAAAAGGTGAGAGCTGGGATGAGGTCAAGACCCGAGAAGAAGAAGCAGAACCAGGAGAAGGCGGATGGAAGCTCGAGCAAGGTTTAGATTGGAAAGGAGAATGCAGTAGAAGCAAAAGACCAAGGTTAGGGGCGACTTTCCTTTTAAAGACTCATCGTTTCAAATCATCACACTTGATTCAAATTGGCCACGTGCTCGCCCACCATCGGAGAAGATGTTTCGACAACCATCCGGTGTGTAGAACGCGCGGGGCACAACCAATAATAAGACAACGTGACCTTACCGTAATGATGATGTCCATATTTTCATAGTTCCATACCCGAGAAGAATCTCCCTTAATCCCAACAGCGAAAGTAGATAGAGCGATGGTGTTGCAGCATACGATGCCTTAACATTAAAGAAGCATGGCCATTGAGGATACGTACCCTCTTAGCAATCGTTAGCGTATAAAGATCAGTCACTAGGTGATATTGCACCCCTTTTGCTGGTGGTTGTGCGCCCACCCATCTCAGAGGTGAGAGGGCATCTGATGTGGCTGATCACATCCCATGAGCAATAGATTAACAGACTGCACAGTTTTTAAAGCCAAGCAAAAATATGGCAGCTGGTCCCAGCCTCGGAGTCAACTTCAGCTTCAACCTCGGCCTCGAGATTAGCCTCAGCCTCGGACCTGGCCTCGGCCTCGGCCTCGAATTCAACTTTGGCTCCAACCTTGGCCTCGAGCTTAGCCTCGGCCTCGGACCTAGCCTTGGTCTCGGCCTCGAATTCAACTTCGGCTCCAACCTCCGCCTCGAGCTTAGCCTCGCCCTTGGACCTGGCCTCGGCCTTGGCCTCAAATTCAACTTTGTCTTCAACCTCGGCCTCGGGCTCGGCCTCAAATTCAACTTTGGCTCCAACCTCGACCTCAAGCTTAGCCTCGGCCTTGGACCTGGCCTCGACCTCAGCCTCAAATTCAACTTTGGCTCCAACCTCAGCCTCGAGCTTAGCCTCGGCCTTGGACCTAGCCTCAGCCTCGGCCTCGAATTCAACTTTGGCTCCATCCTCGGCCTCGAACCTGGCCTCGGCCTCGGCCTCAAATTCAACTTCGGCTCCAACTTCGGCCTCGAGTTCAACTTCAGCTCCAACCTCGGCCTCAAGCTTAGCCTCGACTTTGGACCTGGCCTCGAGCCTGGACTCAGCCCCAACCTCGGAGTCAACTTCGGCCTCGACCTCGGACCTGGATTCGGCCTTGGCCTCGAGCCTGGCCTCAGCCTCGGCCTCGAATTCAACTTTAGCTTCAACCTCAGCCTTGAGCCTAGCCTCGACCTTAGACCTATCCTCGGTCTCTAGCTTCAGCCACGGAACCAACCTCGAACTTAGTTCCCAATAGCCTAACAAGTGCCCAGAGCTACCACGTGGTCCACTTTCTCTAAGACCATGGGCAGTTACCGTTATTTACGGCACATCTAGCAGCGCCCACCTACCACTTACGATGCCACTTCTAACGGACGACGTGATTCAACGATCATCCACAAAGGGTAAGAGGAACCTTTCGAATAGGTATAAAAAACCTTCACTCATAATGAGGAAGGGAAGGAGGTCATTCTCTCCTACTTGATCATCTCATTGCTATTCTCCATACCACTAACTAGAGTGTCAGAGGATTCCCATCAGAATCATCGGTCTGAAACTTTTGTTGCAAATTTTTGGCTAAAGGAGGTGGTCCTACCATCTCTTTGAAGATCTGCAAGGCTCTCCTTTCACCCGGCGTTCTTTGAAAGTGATTTGGCAGCAACACCAAGTAGAACTAGAAACCACCTGTTTATGGTAGAGGTTAGATGTATTCAGTCATGGACTTGTTTATTTTTCATGTTTGTCAAGTTCCAATGAGTAATTTTATATGCCGCCCATCCTACATCACTTGATTTGTGGTCTTTTCTCTAGATTTTGAAATTTCATAAAACATGAGCCTTTATCATCCTTTCACTTTATTTTATATATTTTTGCTGGATGATTGCCTCCTAGATAGACGCCATCGCCGTTTCTTTTTGAAATCCTCCAAACTCCGTTGTCAAAAGGATTTCTATTGAAAAATATTATATTGATTCCTTCACACGTCATGGCATTGGCTTTCTTAAGGAGATAAAGGCCGATAAAATTTAGGCACGGTTCATTATTTATATGCATTTTATATTATTTATTTATTTATCTTCTCTCATTATGTGGAAGTGAGGCAATGTTGGGAGGAAAAAAAACCAAAGGACACATGCATGATAATGAATGACAACTAAGGATTTAAGTTACAAGCATGTTTGAAGATATTCATTTGCTTAGATATTTCATAATTTTATATTAATGATAATTGAAAGACTGTATCAAATTATTTATCAAGTAAAATATTTACATCTATAAATATTTAGAACCATATATAATGTAGTATTTGGATAAAGCCACCGTAATGAGATGATTTTAGGGCCTCGTTTGGCAAATAAGAAAGTAATGTTGAAGAATATTTGAAAAAAAAAAATTTGAGAAGATTTTTTTGTGGGCACGCTTGAATAGCCATAAAAAGAAGTTAGAAAATGATTTTTCTTGAGTTGGTCATATTTGATTAGCTATTTTGTTTTGATGAGAAATGGATTTGTTTTTAAATTTATTCTTTGATTATGTTATTAATCAAAATTATCAAATGATAAAAATTAAAAAAAAGTTTTGCCCTCGCTGAATTATCAGGCACTTTCTGTTGGCCAGGCTAAACATTGTTGTTTGTGCTTCGGCCTAGAATCTTCTTGGGCCACATGCATCGGCATTGCAGCCCAAAGAAGTGTAACAATATCTCAAACATACGTCCATGCATCATGCATCATGTATAGAGTCCATTATTGTCAGGCATCGCTGCACATTTATAGCATAGTGGGATAGAATAACTAGTTAGCAAGCCAACTGATTATGAAGATTAAAATATTAAAATACTCTTAACATAAAATACTAACACAACAACATTAAATTGAGAAGGAAGAGAAAGGTATATATTAGTTCTTATAGATGAAAATTTACCACATATAAAGTAGTCCATTCCTTTACGAGAATATTAAATATTTAATCAATTATGCAAAATATAAATATCAATTATTAAATATATCATGTAAAATATTGAAAGAATGTTAAAAGATAAGTAAGATAAGAAAAATATGAAGTAGGGAAACAAGTGATAAAGGTTGGCAAGTCAATGAATTTATGAAGTCAAGATAAGTAGACTTGGGCACTGGGCCATGCCTTGAGAGAAGTAGACTTGGGCACTGGGCCGTGTCTGGCATAGCACGGTCCAAGCCCATTGCGCCTTAGCAAAAACCGGACCATGCCCGATACGGTCTGAAAATTTTTTTTCTAGCCCGGCACGACCCGTGACCCATCCCCTGGTGGCCTTAATTGGATACAAAGTCACGCTCTAGGGCACTGATGGCAAGCGTCGGATCCCACTCCATGAGCTCGAGCACATGCCGGCCATTGGGATCGATGGCGATGCGGAAGAAGTCTGGGTACTTTCTGACCCGATTGCGGAAGTCATCGGGGAGGCCAAAGAGGAGGCAATAGTGGTGGTGCTTGGCGAGGGCGATCCCACGGTGGGCATACAGCATGAGAAGCTTGCGAACATTCGTGACGCACTAGGGCTCCATGGCGTCCATGAGGGCGCGCTCCTCTTCAAGGAGGGACTCCATGTGGGGGGTGAAGGCAAGGTAGGGCTTGGAATTGGGGGGGAGGTGGGGGAGGTGGAGGTGGAGGGTGTGGCGGGCGGTGAAGCGGGAGACCTTGTGGCCACGAGGGAAGCCAAGCTCGCAGTGGACTTGACCACATTGGCGAGGGGGAGACGATGGCCGTTGAGGTCAGCGAGGAAGGACTTAGTGCGAGTGATGAAGTGGAGGTTAGCATCGCGGAGGACAATGGCCTCGAAGTGGGGGAGGCGACGGTTGGCATCGGGCTTGATGGACCGTACGCAGGGGCTCTGGAGCTTCTTCAGTAGCTGGGAGTTGAGGAAGGGGAGTATGTCGGCCACGGCGATGGCAGCGGAGGAGGGGTTAGAGTTAGGGTTAGGGTTTGGGGGAAAGAGAGAGGGGAGCTTGGCGGTGGCGACACAGCGCCATGAGCTCATGATTTTTGGGGATTCAGGGCTCTTTGGAGGGGCAGAGCCTGGTTCGAGCACTTCGCCAGAGGTGCTGACAACAGTAGTATCCTAGGCCCTTATGGGCCGGCACGGCCCAAGCCCTTATGGGTTGTGCTGGCCCATCACGGCCCAAGCCCTTGAGCCGTGCCAGCCCAGGCCCATCAAGGGCCATGCCGGGCTTGATCCGTCGGCCAAAATTTTCAAAGCCGACATGGCCTCTTTTACTGGACCGTGCCTGGCAAGGCCCAGCTCGTGCCGGGCCACCCATGGCCCAGCCCAGTGCCCAACTCTAGTCTAAAGAGAAGTGACAAGTTAGCGAGTTAGTAATCTGAGCAAGCAAATGAATAGAAGGAAATAATAAAGGAGTAAAATAAAGATGGGAAAGAAGAGGGGAATAAGAGACACGAGTCCTTGCGACCTATCGATAACATGAAGATCTCTTTTAGGGGTTATTGGGAATGAACACTCATACACATGATCAGTGTATGAAATTTTTATATTTAGATTATGATAATTATTTTTAGAAATTACATTTATTCTTTATTTTAGGAATAAAAGATTAGCAATGAAAGGGATGTTAATCTTTAATTCCTCAAAATAAAAGTTAATTATGAAAATTTAACCTCTTCTGATTGGAAAGAAGTCCAAACTTTGAAGGTAGAGGGCCCTCTCAAGCTCTAATTTAACTTTGCCTTTTTTTTCTCTCCACTAGATGAATATTTTCAATTGAATTGGTTAGGGTATTTGGGAAAGTCATGCTGCATCGCACCCGATAATTGGTGCGCATTATGTGCACGTACACATGCCAAAATAGAAAAGGATACTTTTGCCTTTGGCATGTGTGCATGCATGCGGCGTGCACCAATCATCAGAGGTGGTGCAGCGCATTGCACCATGCACCGTCTCGATGCAGACTGTTCCTAGGGTATTTAAAGTTGGGAGAGGTAGCATAGAGGATGAGCACCTTCATAGTGGAAAAGACCATTTTTAAACTAAGATATCAGCACTTGGGTTCAGATTAGGAGTTTTAGGGAAAAGGCTAAGGGTTAACAGAAGAAAGAGAGCCAGCACGAAGAAAGTTATTGAGGTACAAAAAGATCTAGAAATAAAAGAGAGTTAGAATAGTAAATCGGGTGTTATATAGTTGGTCAACAGAGAGTAAACATGTGATAACTCATATTTAGTCCCACATTGGATGTGAAAGGAATGTGTTATATGTTTATAACTCAAGTCCACTTGCTACCTACTAACTTTCATTCGAGTTTTTGAGCCATATGGTTTCAGTCCGTTAATGAGGTTAATTGGGCTAGCATGAGAAAAGGTCTACTATCCATGGGACTAATGATCCGACTTGGGATAAATTCTGGCTAGCATTATAAGGTGGAAAGATTATGATAGCCCACATTTAGTCCCATATTGGATGGAAAAGGAATGTGTTATATGCTTATAACTTAAGTTTACTTGCTATCCAGTAACTTCCATTCGAATTTTTGGGCCACATAGTTTTTGTCCATTTACGAGATTAATTGGGCTTGGAGCATATTATAAAACATTATAGTCCAATATAATAAAGTATCAATTATCAAATAATTCTTTTTTTTAAGTCATGTTTGGATTGACTATTGAGACACCCACAGTTTTTAGCAACCAGATGAAATTATTATCGGCAGCTAGCACCAACAATTATCCCTAAACAAGCTCTTTGCTAATTTTTAGCAACATATAATTATAGCTACATCTATAAATTTCCTCAATAACATTTTATTTGCTAATTTTTGGGCAGTTCTTGGTCTCTGAGTCTTTGATCTTTGAGTTTTTTTTACTGATTGATTAGGATTCTACTTCCTTAGCAGATATCCTTCTGGGTTTTGGAATTCATTTTGGAACTGTTGATATCCGTTGTTTTGTTTAGGACTGTTTTGATGCTTGGGAATTGGATTTAAATGGAAGAAAGGATTGATTTCCACTATTGTCCTCCATAGTATTGTACCCAGAAACAGAGAGTTTCAGTGCCATCCATCCAAAGTAAAAGCAAGGCCTGCCAATCTTTGTTGAACTGTGAATCTAGCACTGGGTATACTTCTCATGAAATAGAACTCAAACGTAAGATCTGTGTTGGAAATCCAACATCCATATTTGAAAATCGTATTAAGGGGGCATTAACAGAGTGACATATGTAGAAAGAGAACCCTGAATAAAACGTAGGAGATCCAGGGTCTACTGATCATATAACCATAAATAATTTGTGAGCTTGCCCCTACACAGCTTGTTTGATATATTCCACACATCTCCAAATAAGCTACTCTCTTCTTTGTAACCTCCAGCTACAAATAAATTCAGTGCAGTACCAATTTACCACTGAAAACAAACCAATCTCTCACAAACATCTTCTGAAAGCAAACTGATGTGCCATTAAATCTATTGATAATCACAGTAATGAAACATAACACAAGGTAGGCTCTTGAAACTATTAAGCACTTGTCTGATGATATTGAGGAACCCACCATCTCTTATTTTTATTAGCTCATCTTGAATGATGAAGATTTACAGGCGAGCATGATACCTACAAATGAATGAAAGCAAACTGATGCGCCATCTTGGACTGTTGTTATCTTTTGTTTTATTTTATTCTTTGGTGTAATGGTGTTACATATTGCATGATCCAATCTAGTGTTGACTTGCTTTCAAATTCCATTCCCTGTTGCAATCAAGTGAGTGACACCATATGAAACAGATTCAACTGTAGCCTTTTGACATAGGAAATAAATTCCATGTTTTATTTTATTTTTACAAAGAATAATAGACTTACATTACTCATGACATATACTTCTTTCAATAAAGTTCTCGATATCACACCGGTAATGAACAAGAGTCGGCAAATGGTGCCACTCCGGAGATGACGGAGATTTTTCGAGAGACGGAGGCAATGACCGACACTACCTGTGAGCTAAGCTCCCCTGCTGCAAGGCAGCAGAGATGGAGATCTAGCGGTTTAAGTTCATTGCCGGCTCGGATGACATGGCACTGGCGGACAAGGAGCTCAGCCTAAAGAGGCAGAGGATACACTACAACGGTGCTGGAAGCTTTGCAGAGGGATCCCATGGAGGAAAATGGAGATGGAAACGGGATTGGATGGAATTTGGATGTAAAGGGATAAGTGAGAAGAAGACTCCGATGAATTTTGTCAAACTTCGCCCCTTCGCCCCCCCTCTGGCCCTCCCCCTGGAAGCCAGACACCCTCGCCGACCAACTCAGTAACGACCGCCTCATCGACCTCGTCGAGCATATGGCCAGGGATAGACCCACCTCGGCCACTCCTGCCATGCCAGTGGAGCTGCTCCGAGTTCGCCTGGTTCGAGGACAAGGAAGAGAAGGAGAAGGAAAGGATCGACAGCCGTTACATGACAGGGATGAGAATGACACCGGCCCTCCATTCGGCTTGTTCTAGAACAAGGAGGAGAAGAAGAAGGGCTGGATGTCGAAGGAGAACCATCGGATCGGAGAAGATTTTTCTGTTTGGTTCGTAATCTAGACACGGGAGTCCTCTCTCTCTCCCTTTCTCAATAGAAGTTTGTTGGGGGTAGTTTGGGGTTTAGAAATTTTTTTGGGGGATATCCTCTCTTTATCCCTCCAATAAAATACAAGAGTGGATAACAAAAAGTTATCCCAAAAATATTCATTTTGTGTTTGATACCTTGTATGGGATAATCAGGGAATATTTCTAAGAATATCCCCTGAAAAATACTATCCCGTACATTTATTAGTGTTTTTGGAATCAAACACTACCGAAGTTTTTCCATACTAAATCAAGCAAGACACCACCTTAGCACAATAATATTTAATTCACCTTACATAATTAAGCATATAAGCCAAAAGACACAATACCTTTCACAGAGTAAAAGAAGAAAACCCTCCAACTAATAAAGCAAAAGATAAGAAGCTGCCATATGAGATTCCAAAAGTTATTTCAGATAAGTTCCAAATACAGAAAGACAACAAGAACAACAACAGCGGAAAAAAAGGGAGGTCATACTGTAGACACACAGACATCATCCAAATTAGATCTGGTGCCCACAGGTTGGACACCTTCTCTGCATGGAAAATCTACCAACAATGCATCTGCGATGGAATCTATGGGAGCACCTCAAAATTCCTACCACCGTTCCCTCCGTAAACCTTTCTCCACAGACACTGCAAAATGCTTGAGCCATCACATCGGCTTGCGTTATGCGAGCCTCGGTCATCCGCTCTTCTCTCAAGAGCATCAGCTCTGTTGCAAGGAACACACATTTTCTACGCACCATATGAGACTATCATACCTCTGGTAAAATTCCGAAGACAAACTATGAAGCCTATTCGAGCCATTGGTGATAGTTGCTGCTTCAACAATGTTCAAATGACCCAGCATCTGCTCAGAATCATGAATCAAACGTTGTTTGAGGTCTTCCATTCCCTCAATGTTTGCAAGCAAGCTTCTTTGATAATTGAGGCGAGCTCGCAGCGTCCTGATGTGTTGAATTAATTCATTGGAATTCATTTTGATGATGCGTTGAAGCTTCAAGTGCCCTTTCTGTTGAAGAATAGATATGATATGCTTCACTTACAACACATCTAGAAATTGGTTATAAGTTATAACAAAAGATAGTAGCATAGAGAGAAAAGCCATCAAATGAGATGGTGGTATGTGTTCTAAAAAAAGGCGAGCACCGATCTTAAGAATAAAACATCATCATATAGAAGATCAAAGTTTAATTAGATATGGCTTAAGAATCCTTATAGGGATGTAGAAATTTATGGCAAGATTATGAGGCTATATAACTCTTGAAACCAAATTTTAAATTACCTTCATTTTAAATTACCAAAACTAATCAAATATTTTAAAAAAATTGAATCCTAATTTCTTGATCTATTCTATTATAAAATTTAAAATTATGAAACATGTTATTTAAGACAAAGAAATATAATTATATCACATGAAAAGAGAAAGGAGATAAATCCCTATCTTGTTGAATCCATCTCTCGATCACATAGATTTAATCTCCAAAATTAGGGCATGCATCAAATTCACAAACAAACAAGACATTTGAAAGTCTTTTATTAAAAAATTGAATGTATGCTTTGATAATGAAGAAATATCAAGATTTTCTAAATTTGAAAGAAACAATCATGAGAAATTCTATGCACTGATAAAAGTGGAATAGATTCTACCTTTATAAAATTTATATCATTCTACCTTATTAGCAAAATAATTACACATTGGACAATTGGAAGCTAACAAATTAAAGATTAAATTGAGAAAAATAGAAAAATAAAGGTAAAAATTTGCATAAAATATAGATAGAATGGGAGCACTAAAAAAATCAAATTATATGTAAGAAATTTTTTTAAAGAAAAAGAAATATTGTTTCAAAATTATTACATAGCTAAATTGCACAAATCTATGTAAAATATCTAGCAAGATTGAGAGGCATACCTTCACCGATACTCTTTTCTTCTGACAACAGAGACGTCTATCCTTCTATTTATAGAGATCTTGAAAATTATTTTTAGTATAAAATAAATGTTTATAATCCATTGTTTTAATGCACTTTGGTTTATTATTTAAAATATATGGTAGGATTAAAAGAGGACCATATATGGATAAGATATCGATATATTCTTTTTTTTTATAAAGTGGTGCAAGAATATCGATCATTTATTAAGGAGGTTAATTGGATAAGATATCGATATATTCTTTTTTTTATAAAGTGGTGCAAAAATATTGATCATTTATTAAGGAGATATCGATATTTTCTTTTTTTTATAAAGTGGTGCAAAAATATCGATCATTTATTAAGGAGGTTAACTGAAGAGTTGCATACGTATAAGAATAAAAAGAACAAAAGATAAAAAAGAAAAAAAAAGAAGGACAAGGGATAAATAAACCCTCAATTAAGGTTTTGGCCTGTATAATTTAAAATAAAATTGCCTTACTTAAACCTTGAGCTCAATGACTAAGCCCTTTGTCGTCATAAAAATCTCATCTAATATATTCCAATTCCCTCCATTGCTAAAAATATGCTTGAAGCTTTAGATATCCATTTTCATTTGATGGATATGAATACAAGTCTAAATATCAATCTAATGCTAAATTTATGCATATATCTCTTTCAAAAGATTCAAACAACAATTAGATATTGATAATAAGAATATAAATATGAAAATAAATTAATTAGTTAAACTTTATAATATATTATTATCACATTTTTATTTTATTAACTCAAAATAGTTATATAAGCCTTCTAATTTTTAGAGTTAGCATAAAATGGTATGAGAAAAATAACAAACATAAAATTATATCTATTTAATCACTTAACTTTTTTTAGTAAATTTTGGTAATTTTTTAGAGTGCTTAAATATTAATAGAACTAACTATTGAGGATGCAATTCCTTGAATCAAAGATATGATTATATGGAATAAAAATAAAAATTAAAGCTATGCTAAGGCCGTCACTTGTATAGTTTTTGAGTTTATCATATCTATTGAGACTAAATAGCATTACATATATAATAAGATATTTGGATATATGTAAGATATCAGGCATCCATTTTCATATTCATTTTTCATTGATATAATTATACATGTATATTTTAATTGGGTGACAAAATTCATAGTTATATTAGATAAATCTAAATATGGAAAAAGATTATACTAATATTATTCAATCCATTTTTACCTTTACTTAATAGACCACGAGTTTCATCTTTCTTGCTTTAATATAAGTAATAGAACAATTTATTTTAGATTAGCCAAAACTCAATTCCTCCCTCAACTAAATATCTTAATAGATTGGGCAACATCTATTCAATTATAACTTCAATTTAAATTTTTAAGATTAACCTCATTACATTGGGTTTAATTTGGGTTGATTGCTTGTGCAAACTAATCATCCTTCAAAACATCTTGAATTGGTAATGCATAATCCTCAACTTTATTTAGTTCATACAAGTATTAGATATAAATTTCACTATAAATTAGGTTAAAATGATTCTTAACAAAACCTTAGCCAACCAAATATTATGAAATGAGGATACAACTCAACTCAACTCATCTAAGCCTTTTCCCAACTACATGGGGTCGGCTACATGAATTTGGTTCCTCCACTCTACTCTATACAGGATTAAATCGATATTCAAATTATAAATAGTTATATCTTTTTTAATTATTTCTATCTATATTAGTTTTGGTCTACCTCTACCTCTACCTCTATTCTTCTAAAGTTTAACAACTATTTCCATATGAATTGAGCAGTTGTTTGTGCATCATAACATTTTCATTTTGTTCTCTCAAAAATATTTAAAAAATAAAGATAATAGTATGATCATTTTATATCATGTCGTAAACCATTACATATATCATTATATCATTATATATCCAAAGTTGAGGAACTATTTCTATATGAATTGAGGAGTCATTAACACATTTTTTTGTTGCACATCCTCATTTCATAATTAATAGATGCTCTAGTTAGAGAGAGTGATCTTTTAACAATTCATGATGACAGTATTTGGATGCTCTATTTCTATTTTGAATAGGAACTTATTCCACTCTATTCCCCCAAACAGGCAAGAAAAAGTAAGTGGGCCCCTAAAAATTCTTATTTTGTCAGACCACTGTATTCTCATTTTGCTATTCCCCAGGATCCCTTGGAATAGCACAATTCTCACTTACCTTATTCGAACGGTACTTGTGGAAGGAAAAAATCTTCGATTCGGAGAAGAAACCATCTCCTTACTCTAGGATTTGAGGAGCAGCGATCTCAACGGCGATCGATCTTGGCTTCCAAATTAGATCTAATGCCCACAAGTTGGACACCTCCTCTGCATGGCAATCTGCCAACAATGCATCTCCGATGGAATCTATGGGAGCACCTCAAAACTCCTGCCACCATTCCCTCTCTAAACCTTTCTCCACACACCCTGCAAAATGCTTGAGCCATCACATCAGCTTGCGTTATGCGAGCCTCGCCCATCCGCCCTTCTCTCATGAGCATCAGCTACGTTGCAAGGTTCAAGACATTTTCTATGCACTGCATGAGACTATCATACCTCAGGTAAAATTTTGAAGACAAACTATGATGCATGTTCGAGCCATCGGTGATAGTCGCTCCTTCAACGATATTCAGATGACTCGGCATCTGCAGAATCATGAAGCAAACATTGTTTGAGGTCTTCCACTCCCTCCATGTTTGGAAGCAAGCTTCTTTGATAATTGAGGTGAGCTCGCAGCCTACTGATGTGCTGAAAAAATTCAAAGGAATTAATTTTGATGATGCGTTGAAGCTTCAGGCGCCCTTGCTGTTGAAGAATAGATATGATAAGCTTTACTTACAACACATCTGAAAATTGGTTATAAGTTATAACAAAAGAGAGTAGCATAGAGAGAAAAGCCATCAAATGAGATGGTGGTATGTGTTCTAAAAAAGGCGAGCATCGATCTTAAGAATAAAAAATCATATAGAAGATCAAAGCTTAATTAGATATGGTTTAAAATAATATTGAATGTGAATCCTTATAGTGATGTAGAAATTTATGAGAAGATTATGAGGCTATATAACTCTTGAAACCAAATTTTATATTAGCTTCATTTTAAATTAGCAAAACTAATCAAATATTTTTTAAAAATTTGAATCCTAATTTCTTGATCTATTCTATTATAAAATTTAAAATTATGAAACACTTTATTTAAGACAAAGAAATATAATGATATCACATGAAAAAGAGAAAGGAGATAAATCCTTATCTTGTTGAGTCCATCTCTCGATCACATATATTTAATCTCCAAAATTAGGGCATGCATCAAATTCACAAACAAACAAGTCATTTGAAAGTATTTTATTAAAAAAATTGAATGTATGCTTTGACAATGAAGAAATATCAAGATCATCTAAATTTTAAAGAAACGATCTTGAGAAATTCTATGCACGATAAAAATGGTATATATTCTACCTTTATAAAATTTTATATCATTCTACCTTGATAGAAAATAATTACACATTTTACAATTGGAAGCTAACAAATTAAGGAATAAATTAAGAAAAATAATTTTAAATATGCAAAAATTAATGGTTAATTGAATTAATAAATAAGTTTAAAACATTAATTACAAAAACATCAAAGTTAATTTAAATATGCAATAATTGATTAATAATAAAATCTATATATATATAGAATAGTGGTAGAAAAAGTTCCATCACATCAGCACAAATAATCTTGATGAGAATGTTTTGTGATAGAGAAAGAAACGATTATAATACCCTAAAATAATTTTATATTGGATAAAGAAAATTAAATAGCTATCAATTAATTTGTACTCGAGTTTTTGAAATCATATAAATTTGGCTTACTAACAAATTAATTAGAATAGTAAATGCGCATGAGGCATTACACTTTGATTCCTCCATCCATTCATTAATTAGCTTGCGTAGGCGCGCAGTTGCTTGGAGTCTAAATTCTAACCTTTAGCTCACATAGACAGTCGTTTGGAGTCTAAATTCTAACCTTTGGACCAGTAGATAACGCATGAGGCATTACACTTTGATTCTTCTTTTAGGGCTTCGCACCGTCAGTTTGAGAAAGAGAATTCTAATCTTTGATTCTTCTTTTGAGGGCTACGCATCGTTGGTTTGAGTAATGAGGGGGTGGCAGCTTAGGAGCCTTTTAAATTTTAATGGCTCTGAAAAATTCAATAGTTTACAAGGTTAATTTTAAAATATGTCCTTGTCTCTCAACAGATCCAACTCAACCATATCTTTTCCTGAGCTGTTTCTTTTTTTTTTTTTTTTATTATAAAAACAATGGTAACACCACCACCACCACCAAACCTGACTCCCCTTTCTACTAAGGGTGCAATTGGAAGACTATGGTGCAATTCATAACAAGAAGAGTAATTGGTTGAAAACATGGCCTCATAAGCTTCAGTTGACTGTGAGAAATTTCTCTAATGAGAGAAATACTATGAACATGAGAAGGCTTATGACATACAAGAAATAGTAGTAGTTTCTAGAGGATATATATTTGATATGAGCCACACCATCCAATTCAAAAAGACGTGAAAGTTTGGGTTGAGTATTTTTTATTTCTAGAGAAATATTTTTTGACTTTGAATTCTCATACAAAGGTATCATTCTAAGATTAGAAATTCTTTTCGCTAATTATCAAACCAACTCGATCTAACATGGCAAAAAATTAATAGATTAAGTTGTATATAATTACAAATGAGTTGGCTTGATTAGCATTTTGTTGAAACATTCAAAATTAGGCCTATAGGCCTGATTAATCTTATCGCAATTGACTTGTCTAATATTTATATACATTAGCTACCCAAGCCTAAAAGTCTAGATCTATATATTTGATCTATCCTACTTTTGCCAACTTATTTTATATTAAAGTTAGGTCAACATTATTATAGCTCAAGTCAAAATGTTAAGCAACAAAAAACATTTTAATTATATATAACAGTATACTCATGTAAAAGAATTTGAAATGAGAGGATGAACCAATAGATTAACAAAGATGCAAAGATTGACTTTGCTAAAATTGGGTTAACAATGTCAAGCTAGAGTAACTAATTAAATAGATGAATTAAAATGTCAAAGAATCTTCCCAAGTATGACTAGAAACCACCTGTTTATGGGAGAGGTTAGATGTATTCAGTCATGGACTTGTTTATTTTTCATGTTTGTCAAGTTCCAATGAGTAATTTTATAAGCGGCCCATCCTACATCACTTGATTTGTGGTCTTTTCTCTAGATTTTGAAATTTCACAAAACATGAGCCTTTGTCATCCTATCACTTTATTTTATTTATTTTTTCTGGATGATTGCCTCCTACAGAGATGCCATCGCCGTCTCTTTTTGAAATCCTCAAACTCCATTGTCAAAAGGATTTCTTTTGAAACAATTTATATTGATTCCTTTCACACGTCATGGCATTGGCTTTCTTAAGGAGATAAAGGTCGATAAAACTTAGGTACGGTTCATTATATATGTATTTTATATTATTTATTTATTTATTTTTTTCTCTCATTATGTGGAAGTGAAGCGATGTTGGGAGGAAAACAAAAACAAAAGGACACATGCATGATAATGAACGGCAACTAAGGATTTAAGTTGCAAGCATATTTGAAGATATGCATTTGCTTAGATTTTTATGATTTTATATTAATGATAATTGAAAGGCAGTATTGAATTATTTATTAAGCAAATTATTTACATCGATAAATATTTAGAACCATATATAATGTAGTATTTGGATAAAGCCACGGTAATGAGATGATTTTAGGGCCACGTTTGGCAAATAAGAAAGTAATATTGAAGAATATTTGAAAAAAGATTTTTTGAGAAGATTTTTTTTATGTGGGCATGCTTGAATAGCTATAAAAAGAAGTTAGAAAATGATTTTTCTCAAGTTAGTCATATTTGATTAGCTATTTTGTTTTGATGAGAAATGGATTTGTTTTTAAATTTATTCTTTGCTTATGTTATTAATCAAAATTATCAAAGGATAAAAATTAAAAAAAAAGTTTTGCCCTCGCTAAATTATCAAGAACTTTCTTTTGACCAGGCTAAACGTTGTTGTTTGTGCTTCAGACTAGAATCTTTTTGGGACACACGCATCGACCATAGCAGCCCAAAGAAGTGTAACAATGGAAAAGTCTTTGTGCACCGAAGGCCGATGCATAAGGACTTTCCTGTGTAACACTATCGAAAGGAAAAGACTTATTGTACCACCTTTCGATGCAGCAAATATGCATTAGCCACATGGATTGGCTGTTTGCGCATGCAGGTGCATGTGCGGTATGTGACAAGGCCCATTGGGCCATTGCACGTGCATCGGCATGCATGGGAGGTCAATCAATGCGATCAGTACAAGCTTGCTGCACCGAAGGGCGATGCAGCAAGACTTTTCCATATCTCAAACATACATCCATGCATCATGCATCATACATCATGTATAAATTCCATTATTGTCATGCATTGCCGCACTTTTATAGGGATAGAATAACTGGTTGGCAAACTAGCTGATTATGAAGATTAAAATATTAAAATTCTCTTGACATAAAATACTAACACAACAACATTAAATTGAGAAGGAAGAGATAGGTATATATCAGTTCTTATAGATGAAAATTTACCACATATAAAGTAGTCCATTCCTTTTCAAGAATATTAAATATTAAATCAATTATGTGAAATATAAATATCAATTATTAAATATATCATGTAAAATATAGAATGAATGTTAAAAGATAAGTAAGATTAGAAAAATATGAAGTAGGGAAGCAAATGATAAAGGTTGGCAAGTCAATGAATTTATGAAGTCAAGAGAAGTGATAAGTTAGCGATTTAGCGAGCAGAGCAAGCAATCGAATAGAAGGAAAGAAAATCAAGAAGCAAGGAAATAATAAAGGAGTAAAATAAAGATGGGAAAGAAGAGGGGAATAAGAGACACGAGTCCTTGCGACCTATCGATAACATGAAGATCTCTTTTAGGGGTTATTGGGAATGAACACTCGTACACATGATCAGTGTATGAAATTTTTATATTTAGATTATGAAAAATTATTTTTAGAAATTACATTTATTCTTTATTTTAGGAATAAAAGATTAGCAATGAAAGGGATGTTAATCTTTAATTCCCCAAAATAAAAGTTAATTATGAAAATTTATCTGTTTCACGCTAAATAACCTCTTCTGATTGGAAAGAAGTCCAAACTTTGAAGGTAGAGGGCCCTCTCAAGCTCTAATTTAATTTGACTTTTTTTTTCTCTCAACTAGATGAATATTTTCAATTGAATTGATTAGGGTATTTCGGAAAGTCTTGCTGCATCGCTCTCGATAATTGGTGAGCATTGCGTGCACGTGTGCTTGCCAAAACAGAAAAAGGATAGTTTTACCTTTGGCATGTGTGCGTGCATGTGGCGCGTGCCAATCATCAAAGGCGGTGCAGCGCATTGCACCATGCACCGTCTCAGTGCAGCAAGACTTTTCCTAGGGTATTTAAAGTTGGGAGAGGTAGCAAAGAGGATGAGCACCTTCAAAGTGGAAAAAGCTGTTTTTAAACTAAGATATCAGCACTTGGGTTCAGATTAGGAGTTTTAGGGAAAATGCTAAGGGTTAACAGAAGGAAGAGAGCCAGCACGAAGAAAGTTATTGAGGTACAAAAAGATCTAGAAATAAAAGAGAGTTAGTATAGTAAATCGGGTGTTATATAATTGGTCAACAGAGTGTAAACATGTGATAACTCATATTTAGTCCAATATTGGATGTGAAAGGAATGTGTTATATGTTTATAACTCAAGTCCACTTGCTACCCACTAACTTTCATTCGAGTTTTTGAGCCATATGGTTTCAGTCCGTTTACGAGGTTAATTCGGCTAACAAGAGAAAAGGGCTACTATCCATGGGACTAATGATCCGATTCGGGATAAATTCTGGCTAGCATTATAAGATGGAAAGATTATGATAACCCATATTTAGTCTTATATTGGATGGAAAAGGAGTGTGTTATGTGCTTATTACTTAAGTTTACTTGCTATCCAGTAACTTCCATTCGAATTTTTGGGCCACATAGTTTCTGTCCATTAACGAGATTAATTGGGCTTGGAGCATATTATAAAACCTTATAGTCCAATATAATAAAGTATCAATTATCAAATTATTCTTGTTTTTAAGTCATGTTTGGATTGACTATTGAGACACCCACAGTTTTTAGCAACCAGATGAAATTATTATCGGCATCTGACACCAACAATTATCCCTAAACAAGCTCTTTGCTAATTTTTAGCAACATATAATTATAGCTACATCTGTAACTTTCCTCCATAACATTTTATTTGCTAATTTTTGGGAAGTTCTTGGTCTCTGAATCTTTGATCTTTAAGGTAGTGTTTGATAGAAAAAATATTATCCATGGATAAGTGTATGGGATAGAATTTATCCCCTGGCTATCCCTAGGGATATCCCTTGGCTATCCCATTGATCATATCAAATGCAAAAAGGTAAATCTATGGGATAACCTTTTTTTACTCTTATTTGGAGGGATAACCAGCTATTCCTGCATTCTCTAGGGAATAAATTGAGGGGATATCCCATGGTTAACCATGGTTAACCATGGATTATCCCTTTGGTTAACTTTATCCCCTATTTCAAACACTACCTAAGTTTTTTTTACTGAATTGATTAGGATTCTACTTCCTTAGCAGATATCCTTCTGGGTTCTGGATTTCATTTTGGAACTGTTGATATCCGTTGTTTTGTTTAGGACTGTTTTGATGCTTGGGAATTGGATTTAAATGGAAGAAAGGATTGATTTCCACTATTGTCCTCCATAGTACTGTACCCAGAAACTGCAGAGAGTTTCATTGCCAGCCATCCAAAGTAACAGCAAGGCCTGCCAATCTTTGCTGAACTGTGAATCTAGCACTGGGTTTACTTCTCATGAAATAGAACTCAAACGTAAGATCTGTGTTGGAAATCCAACATCCATATTTGAAAATCATATTCAAGGTGGCATTAATAGGGTGACAGATGTAGGAAGAGAACCCTGAATAAAACGTAGGAGATCCAGGGTCTACCGATCATATAGCCATAAATAATTTGTGAGCTTACCCCTACACAGCTTGTTTGATATATTCCACACATCTCCAGCTACAAATAAGTTCAGCGCAGTACCAATTTACCACTGAAAACAAACCAATCTCTCACAAGCATCTTCTGAAAGCAAACTGATGTGCCATTAAATCTATTGATAATCACAGTAATGAAATATAACACAATGTAGGCTCTTGAAACTATTAAGCACCTGACTGATGATATTGAGGACACCATCATCTCTTATTTTTATTAGCTCATCTTGAACGATGAAGATTTACAAGCGAGCATGATACCTACAAATGAATGAAAGCAAACTAATGTGCCATCTTGGACTGTTGTTATCTTTTGTTTTATTTTATTCTTTGGTGTAATGGTGTTACATATCCCATGATCCAATCTAGTGTTGGCCTGCTTTCAAATTTCATTCCATGTTGCAATCAAGTGTGTGACACCATGATATAGATTCAGCTGTAGCCTTTTGACATAGGAAATAAATTCCATGGTTTATTTTATTCTTACAGAGAATAATAGGCTTACATTACTCATGACATATACTTCTTTCAATAAAGTTCTCGAGATCACGCTGGAAATGAACAAGAGTCGGCAAATGGCGCCACGCCGGAGATGGCAAAGATTTTCTGCGAGGCGGAGGCAATGATCGACCCTACCTATGAGCTAAGCTCCCCTGCTGCAAGGCAGCGGAGGATGGAGATCTAGCTGTTCAAGTTCATTGCTGGCTCGGATGACATGGCACCGGCGAACAAGGAGCTCAGCCTGAAGAGGCAGAGGATACACTATGCCAGTGCCATGCTGGAAGCTTTGCAGAGGGATCCCATGGAGGAAAATGGAGATGGAAATGGGATTAGATGGAATTTGGATGCAGAGGGATCAGTCAGAAGAAGACTCCGACAAATTTTGTCAAACATCACCCCTTCGCCCCGGCCCTATAGCCCTCCTCCCGGAAGCCAGACACCCTCGCCGACCAACTCGGCAACGACTGCCTCATCGACCTCGTCGAGCGTAAGGCCAATAATAGACCCGCCTTGGCCACTCCTGCCATGCCAGTGGAGCTGCTCCGAGTTTGCTCGGTTCGAGGACAAGGAAGAGAAGGAGAAGGGAAGGATCAGCTACCGGTTACACGACAGGGACGAGAATGACACCGGCCCTCTGTTTGGCTTGTTCTAGAACAAGGAGGAGAAGAAGAAGGGCTGGATGTCGAAGGAGAACCGTCCGATCAGAGAAGATTTTTCTGTTTGGTTTGTAATCTAGACATGGGAGTCCTCTGTCTCTTCCTTTCTCAGCAAAAGTTTGTTGGGGGTAGTTTGGGGTTTAAATTTTTTTTTTTTTTGGTATACCCTCTCTTTATCCCTCCAATAAAATATAACAAGAGGGAATAACAAAAATTTATTCCAAGAAATTTTCATTTTGCGTTTGATACCTTCTATGGGATAATCAGGGAATATCCCTAAGGATATCCCCTAAAAAAAACTATCCCATACATTTATCAGTCTTTTTGGAATCAAGCACTACCTAAGTTTTTGCATACTAAATCAAGCCAGACACGACCTTAGCACAATAATATTTGATTCACCTTACATAATTAAGCATATAAGCCAAAAGACACAACACCTTTCATAGAGTGAAAGAAGAAAAACCTTCAATTAATAAAGCAAAAGATAAGAAACTGCCATATGAGCTCTCAAAAGTTATTTCAGATAGGTTCCAAATACTAGAAAGACAACAAGAACAACAACATCGAAAAAAAAGGGAGATCATACTGGAGACACACATACATCATCCAAATTAGATCTGATGCCCACAGGTTGGACACCTTCTCTGCGTGGCAAATCTGCCAACAATGCATCTGCGATGGAATCTATGGGAGCACCTCAAAACTCCTACCACCATTCCCTCCATAAACCTTTCTCCACAGACCCTGCAAAATGCTTGAGCCATCACATCGGCTTGCATTATGCGAGCCTCGCCCATCCGCCCTTCTCTCATGAGCATCAGCTCTGTTGCAAGGATCAGAACATTTTCTATGCACTGCATAAGACTATCATACCTCGGGTAAAATTTTGAAGACAAACTATGAAGCCTGTTCGAGCCATTGATGATAGTCGCTGCTTCAACAATGTTCAAATGACCTAGCATTTGCTTAGAATCATGAAGCAAATGTTGTTTGAGGTATTTCATTCCCTCAATGTTTGCAAGCAAGCTTCTTTGATGATTGAGGTGAGCTCGCAGCGTCCTGATGTGCTGACATAATTCAAGGGAATTCATTTTGATGATGCGTTGAAGCTTCAGGCGCCCTTTCTGTTGAAGAATAGATCTGATAAGCTTCACTTACAACACAACTAGAAATTGGTTATAAGTTATAACATAGATTTAATCTCCAAAATTAGGACATGCATCAAATTCACAAACAAACAAGACATTTGAAAGTCTTTTATTAAAAAATTGAATGTATGCTTTGACAATGAAGAAATATCAAGATTTTCTAAATTTAAAAGAAACGATCATGAGAAATTCTATGAACTGATAAAAATGGTATAGATTCTACCTTTATAAAATTTTATATCATTCTACCTTCATAGCAAAATAATTACACATTTGATAATTGGAAGCTAACAAATTAAAGAATAAATTGAGAAAAATAGCAAAATAAATGTAAAAAATTGCATAAAATATAGATAGAATGGTGTTGGCCCAGATGGCAACCCAAGAGGGGGGGGTGAATTGGGTTCTTTAAAATTTTAAACCTTTTAAAAATAATTAGCTTTAAGTTAAATGAAATTAAATGCAAGGCAAATATAAAGCACAAACAAGGAGATAGAGATAGAGATAATGGAAGCACGGCAAACACAATGATTTTATAGTGGTTCGGTGTATCCAACACCTACGTCCACTCCCAAGATTCACTTGGGTCCACACTATAATCGACTAGATTACAGCCGAGTTATTTTACAAGATCACAACTCAAAACTTGTTGTTTTCCCCCGGGATCACAATGAACCCAGCCGATTTTCCGGGCTCACCAGCATAAAACTCTAAACTCAAGCTTATCTAGCTTGACCCGAGGTATACAACCTCCACTAGTTCAATCCCCCAGATTGAACCAGCACAAACAAGAATGAAAAGAATTTTTCAATAATACAAAGCTCCTCAAATGAGCAGATATTCAAATGAATGAACAAATAAGTTTAGAAAAGCCTGTTTGAAGTAGATTGGAGTTGAGCTTTTCTTCTTTTCTTCTTTTCCTCTTCTCTTTGAAGATGTTGAATCAGGCCTCAGCTTTGATTCGTTGCAAATGTTGCGGATGAGAAGTTGGAAAATCTTCAAAACAGAGTTTCTTCTTCCCCTTTGAGAATCCTTCGATTTTTTCAAGATTGAATGCCTTGGATTCTTCTTTGAGCTTTGTGGAGTGGAAGGATTTAAATTTGAGTGCTTTTCTCTTGAGATTCAGGCTCAGGCTTTCTTGAATTTTTGAATTGAGATTTTTCTATTTTTCGTCGTCTCTTTTCAAACGGGTGTTTTCCCTTTTTTATAGATTTCTTTTAATCCATTTTGGGAAGAAAACTAGCCGTTGGAATGTACCTGAAAAAAATATATCCGTTAAAAATTAGGTAAAAGGAAATATTACCGTTAGCTGATCTGGCAATTTAAATATTCATCCCAGATAGGTTGGAGTCGGCTCCAACTTTTTAGGTGTCGGCTCCGAGTCCTTTTTCCAAAAATAGAAAGTTCTGAGTTCGTCGAGGAGTTGGCTCCGAAAAAGTTAGGTGTCGGCTCGCCATCGTCAGTGTCAGCTCCCGAATACTGTAGGTGTCGGCTCCAAGATGCTCAAAAAATCAACGTTTTGTCCCCGCATCGGAGTCGGCTCCAGACACTGTAAGTGTCGACTCCAAAACTCTGGGTGTCGGCTTCGAAACTCTAGGTGTCGGCTCCGAACCATATCAAAAATCAGAAGAAAATTTGAATGGCCATGGGGTCGGCTCCAGGAATTCTAGGTGTCGACTCCAGGTTCTGAAACTTTGAAATTGATGTTTTGCAATTGATTTAAAACATGTTTCTAAATGTATTTAAATTGATCAAATATTTTTGAGTCCTGAAATACTTGTCAAATCCATTAGTAATCAAATAAATATACTCAATTCCTTTATTAATCATCAAAATCAATAGTTGGGTCAACAATCTCCCCCTTTTTGATGATTATAAAAACATTGAGTATATGCATAGTTTTCTTAAATTAAAATTTTTAAGAGAGTGATCCTCATAAGTAAGCTCCCCCTGAATAAGGTAGCTCCCCATGAAGTTCAAATTATCAATTTTTCATGTTTGATACTTAGAATTTAGTCATTTCAATTTTCACTTAAGCTTAATTGAATTAATGTATATCCAAAATCACTTGAATCACTTGATACAAAGTCACTTGATACTAATTAAATAAATGCCAATTAAAGCATAACCAATCAATGCATATGCAACATAACTTTCTCCAATTAAATTAATCAATCAAATAAGCTTTAATTGAAATCCAATCAATTACTAATCAATGCATATATGACATAACTTTCTCCCCCTTTTTTGTAATCAACAAAAAGATAAAGAAAAGTTAAGTCAAAATATCAAATTGATAGATCAAAAGGTAATTTCGTTTCATCAAAATTCAAGTGTTACAAAATGAAACTGAAATTTTATCAAAGGTCAAGTATTGCAAAATGAAACTAAAATTTCATTAAAAAGAAACTATGCTTACATTACATCAGAGTTATACTTT
The DNA here is from genome assembly GCA_900491605.1 of Calamus simplicifolius. Classification (NCBI taxonomy): domain Eukaryota; kingdom Viridiplantae; phylum Streptophyta; class Magnoliopsida; order Arecales; family Arecaceae; genus Calamus; species Calamus simplicifolius. The sequence goes on from UESW01004008.1 coordinate 1,124,188, forward strand.
CATTACATCAAAAATAGTACTTTCATTACATCAAAATTGAAACTTTCATTACATCATATATATTAGTTCTAATTATCCTTGATGATCTACAATCTTCTGCATTCCTTCAGTCTGAAGCTTGACGTAGTCTTTTAATCTTTCATCAACAAAAGTACAAGCAGTGATAATTTTATCTTGTAACTCGGCATTGCTCTTTGAATAGGTTTCAGAATCTCCACAAATGTCTTTAAGTTCTTCAAAAATGTTCTTCAAGTCACTACTTAAAGATCCAGTAGAAGAGCTAAGAGTTGATTCAATTTTGGCAATCCGATCATCTAAGGAATAAAGAGTTTCTTTAAGATTCATAAATTTATTGTCAAACTCAGTTTTCAATTCATCCTTCTGAGCAGCAAGAAGATTTTTGAGTTGCTCTAACTGAAGGTCTGAAAATCCGACTGAAGAAGTGGATGAAATCACAGGTACTGGGGCAGGAGCTGGTGCAGGAGTACTAGGATGCGGAGAGGGAATCGTCATAGACGGACTAGCCTCACAAGGTGCAGAATGTCTAGGCTCAGGGGCTCTCTCATCTACGTTGCCTTTCCTTTCCTACTGACCATTAATCTTGACAAATCCCATTCGATGTAAAGTAGCCAAACTATAATAATCGGTGTGTCTCAGGCTCTTTGATGGTTCATTCTCTAGAATCACTACTCCTTGGCTCCTGAATACCATCATGAGAATCATGCCATAAGGTAGTGATGATCTTCTCTTCCCTCCAGCCTCGGCCATATAGAATATCATCATGGCTGCTAGGTTAATAGGCTGACCGGTCAATACACTATCCATCACAACAATGTCCCGCTCGAGACATACTCAAAACATCTGGTCTTTGGGAACAAAATCTTGCTGCAAATGTTGTGTAACAACCTTAATTCCAAGGGCAACTGATTAGCCCTAATTTCCTTAAATTCTTCAACAACTCTTCCTAACATCCTTGATAAGGCCGCTGATCTATCACTGTGCATATCCGCAGTTAATCCGGTAATAGGGATGCTCAGGAGATTTCCTTACTTTTGGAATGTAAGATGAATCCGTCTGCCTCTAACAGAGCTTACTAAACCACCATCTCCTCTAGATAAATTGAAATAAAATTCTTTTACTAAAGCTGGGTAAGTGGGAACATCAAGAGAGCAGACTCTATCCCATCCGAGCTCCTTAAGTTGATTACCTATTGAAAAACCTTCGGATTGAAAGAATTCAAAGTCAACCTTCCTACCCATTGTGATTACCCTCCCTGCTAGGGTATCTACCTGAGATAAAGTGGTGTTAGGATTGTCTGAATTGGTGGAGGAATCCTCACTTGGAGACGGCTTGCGGATGGGTCGCCTCACGGAACGCTTCCCGATCACCACAGTCGCTCCAAACACCGAACCTCTCCTCTTAGGTGCCATTGGATCTTTAGGAAAGCTTGGGAGGAGTGGAATTAGAGATAGGGAGACTTTGAGAGAGTTTAGGAGGGATTTGGTTGAGGATTTGATAGTTTAGGAAATGACGAGGTGTCGACTCTGCCCTAATAAATCAATTTTGGATTCCCAGGTGTCGACTCCCGCAAAGTCGGGTGTCGACTCCAAATCGCTAACACAGTCAGCGCTCGAACTGGAGTCTCTCCACTTACACGGGTGTCGGCTCCAAGGTCAGGGACCGAGAGCGACACAGACAAAGGTGTCGACTCCTCATTCTGAGGTGTCGACTCCACTGACAGTTTTAGAGAAAAATAATTGAGATTCAAACATCTGAAACTTAAAAATAAATTCAATAAAATTTGATAAAATTTTGGAGTATGAAGAATCAAGTTACTCAGATGACTAGATAATTTGTCCTTAAAATTATGAAAGGAATATCAAGAAATTAGTAGAAATCTAGATAGTCATTCCTTAGTGTTTCAAAATCAATCCAAAGGGTCACATATCCCTAATTCACCTCTAAGATAACAAAATCTCTCTTCACTCAAGGGTTTTGTAAATATATCAGCTAATTGTTCTTCAGTATTAACATATTCAAGATAAATTTCATTATTAGCTACATGTTCTCTTATAAAGTGATATCTAATTTCAATATGTTTTGTTCTTGAATGTTGAATTGGATTTTTAGTTAGATTTATTGCACTTGTGTTATCACATCTAATTGGAGTTTTATCAAGTGTTATGCCATAATCTTCAAGTTGTCTCTTAATCCAAAGGATTTGAGCACAGCAACTTCCAGCTGCAACATATTCTGCTTCAGCAGTAGATAATGCAACCGAATTTTGCTTTTTGCTAAACCAGGAGATTAAGTTACTACCTAAGAATTGACATGCTCCACTTGTGCTTTTTCTATCTAATTTACATCCAACATAGTCAGAGTCAGAGTATGCAATCAAGTTTAATGTCGAGTCTCTAGAATACCATAAACCTACATTTTTAGTTCCACTTAAATATCTTAAGATTTTTTTTACAGCAATTAAGTGAGATTCTTTAGGTTCAGATTGAAATCTAGCGCATAAACATACAGCAAACATTATATCTGGTCTACTAGCTGTTAAGTAAAGAAGAGATCCGATCATACCTCTGTAATATTTTTGATCTACTTTCTTACCATCTTCATCTTTGTCCAACTTGCATGAAGGACTCATAGGAGTTCCAAGTGGTTTGATTGACTCCATTCCAAACTTCTTGAGCAATTCTTTTGTGTATTTGGCTTGATTGATGAAAATTCCTTCTTTTTTTTGCTTGATTTGAAGTCCTAGGAAGAAGTTGAGTTCTTCCATCATGCTCATTTCAAACTTACCCTGCATCAACTTAGCAAATTCTTGACATAACAAATTATTAGTAGCACCGAATACAATATCATCAACATATATTTGTACTACTAATAAATCCTTGTCTTTTTTTCAAAAATAGTGTTTTATCAACATTTCCTCTTATAAAATCATTTTCAATTAGAAATTTACTTAATCTTTCATACCAAGCTCTAGGTGCTTGTTTTAAACCATATAGTGCTTTGTGTAATTTAAAAACATGATTTGGAAATTCATGATCTTCAAAACCAGGTGGTTGTTCAACAAAAACTTCTTCATTTATAAATCCATTTAAAAATATACTTTTAACATCCATTTGAAATAAATTGATATGCAAATGACATGCAAATGCAAGTAATAATCTAATTGCTTCTAGTCTAGCTACCGGTGCAAAAGTTTCATCAAAATCAATTCCTTCTTCTTGATTATATCCTTTTGCAACTAATCTAGCTTTGTTTCTAATTACTATGCCATTTTTGTCTAATTTATTTCTAAATACCCATTTTGATCCTATAACAGAGTGATCTTTAGGTCTATCTACAAGAGTCCAAACATTATTTCTAGCAAATTGATTTAATTCTTCTTGCATAGCTAACATCCAATTATTATCTTTTTCTGCTTCTTCAATAGTTTTGGGTTCAATTTGAGATACAAATGCAAGATGATTATTGATGTTTCTCATTGATGATCTAGTTCTTACTCCTTGAGATGGATCACCTATAATTAATTCTTTTGGATGACCATAGGCATATCTCCAATCTCTAGGAAGATCTACATCATTATGATTTGCATCAACAACATCAACACTAGGAGAATCATTATCTTTAGCTTCTTGTTCATGATCTGAAGATACATCTATATTCAATTTTTCAATATCTCTTTCTAGAATGTTTGTATCTTCCTCATCATCAATCTTTTCAGAACTCGATGCTAAAGATTCATCAAAAATTACATGAATAGATTCTTCTACAATTAAGTTTCTCTTGTTAAACACTCTATAGGCTTTACTAGATGTTGAATATCCTAAGAAAATGCCTTCATCAGATTTTGCATCAAATTTTCCTAGATTATCTTTACCATTATTATGAATGAAACATTTACAACCAAATGCATGAAAGTAACTTATGTTTGGTTTTCTATTATTCCATAGTTCATAAGGAGTTTTCTTAATGATTGGCCTAATTAAAGCTCTATTAAGAATGTAACATGCGTGTTTATAGCTTCCGCCCAAAAGTACTTTGGTAAGTTGCTTTCACATAGCATGGTACGGGCCATGTCTTCTAAGGTTCTATTTTTTCTTTCAACTACTCCATTTTGTTGTGGTGTTCTAGGTGCTGAAAAATTATGATGAATGCCATTTTCTATGCAAAAGTTTTTAAATAAATGATTTTCAAATTCAGTGCCATGATCACTTCTTAGAGACACTATGGTGTTGTTTTTCTCATTTGTGACCTTCTTGAAGAATTTCAAAAATAATGGAAAGGTCTCATCTTTATGAGCTAAAAATAATACCCAAGTGTATCTAGAGTAATCATCTACAATCACAAGACCATATTTCTTTCCTCCTAGACTTGTGGTTCTAGTAGGTCCAAAAAGATCCATGTGAAGTAGTTCAAGTGGCCTAGAAGTGGAAACAATATTTTTAGTTTTGAAAGAATTTCTAGTTTGTTTTCCAAATTGACATGCATCGCAAATTTTGTTATTTTCAAAATCTAGTTGTGGAAGTCCTTTTACTAAATCCATTCTAATTAATTTTGAAATAAGGTGTGTGCTTGCATGACCTAATCTACGATGCCATAACCAACCAATCTCATTCATATTAGCATTATTAGCAACTAAGCAATGATTACTAGTAGACAAATTGTCTAAATCAATCAAGTATACATTGTCATTTCTATTTCCAATAAAAATAATGCTATTATCAATGGGATTAGAAACAGTGCAGATTGATGCTTCAAATGATACTTTAAAACCTTTATCACATAATTGACTAATGCTATTAGATTATGTTTTAAACCATTAACATATAAGACATTTTCAATATATGTGGAGGGAGTTATTTGAATTTTACCAAACCCCATGATTTGGCCTTTGCCATTGTCACCAAATGTAACAACTCCTCCTCTTTTGCTCTCAAGGGTGATGAATTGATCCTTGTCACCGTCATGTGTCTTGAGCAGCCACTATCGAGATACCACTTTCACTTTGATCTTTTGGCTGCAAGACACTCCTGCAAAAATAATTAAGTCTTATATTTAGGTACCCAAGCCTTCTTGGGTCCTTCATGGTTAGTGGCATAAAAGATCGTTCCTTTGGGAACCCATATTTTCTTACCTTTATTATTTAATTTTTTGTTACTGTTTCTTGCATCACATTCATAGGATTTATGACCTTTCTTGTTACAATAATGACATGTAACATTATCTCTATTTTGTTCTTTTTAAAAAAGTTTTTGACAAATTTTTGTTTTAAGTTAGGTCTATATCCTAAACCAGCTTTATCATATATAGCTCTTTGATTGCTTAACAATAAATTAAGTTTTTCAGAACTATAAGTAAATTTATCAACAATACTTTTATATTTATCAACTTCCTTCTTTAATTTATCATTTTCATTAGAAATTGATTCCTTTTCTTTTGTCAAATTATCATTTTCAGATTTTAGTATTTTAATCTCATTAGTAAGATTATCTTTTTCTTTGATAAAAATTGAGCTAACATTTTTCAAAGACTTGTATTTCTTTTTCAAATTTTAAAGTCATCTACTAGTTCATTGAAAGCTTCAAATAATTCATCAAAGCAAAATCATCACAAGGGTTTTCAGAACTTACCTCATCATCCTCGTTTGCCATGAAGCAAATGTTGGCAACCTCTTTTGTTCTTCCTCCGAAGAGGATTCATCACTGTCGCTCCAAGTTGCAACATAGGCTTTCTTCTTCTTCTTGAAAGTCTTCTTCAGTTGAGGACAATCGTATCTAAAGTGCCCAGTTTCTTACACTCATAGCAAATCAAGGGTCTTTCTCTTTGTCCTTATCCTTTTTCTTTTCTTTTTCTCCTTCCATCTTAAATCCAGACTTCTTCTTTTGGAAGGTCTCTTTCTTCTCATGAATTTTTTGAATTTTCTTGCTAGAAGAGCTGTCTCATCATCATCATCATCATCACTGCAGCTTTCCTCACTTTTTGCAGCCTTAAGAGCTATAGTTTTCTTTTTCTTGACTTCCTCCTCTTGATGTTGTTTCATGGTTAGCTCATGAGTCATCAAGGATCCAAGTAGCTCCTCCAAGGGTAAAGTATTGAGGTCCTTGGCTTCTTGGATTGCTGTCACCTTTGCTTCCCAAGTCCTTGGAAGTGACCTAAGAATTTTACGAATAAGTTCAGAATTAGCATAGTTTTCCCAAGACTCTTCAAACCATTTATAATATCGGTGAATCTAGTATACATGCATGCTATAGTTTCAGTTTGCTCCATGCTAAATAATTCATATTTATGAACAAGAATGTTTATTTTAGATTCTTTTACTTGGTTAGTACCCTCATGGGTAACCTCTAATCTATCCCAAATCTCTTTTACGAATTACATGTAGAAATGCGATTAAATTCATTAGCATCTAATGAACAATATAAAACATTCATGGCCTTAGCATTGAGCTGTGCCATTTTCCTATCATTATCATTCCAATCCCTTTCGGGCTTCGGAATAATAGTGCCATCAACAATGTGTGTGGGTGTACTAGGTCCATTAATTATAACACCCCATAATTCATAATCAGAAGCTTGAATGAATATCCTCATTCTTGCTTTCCAATATGAATAGTTGAACCATTAAATAAGGGAGGTCTATTTGTAGAATGACCTTCGGCAAATAAAGATCCAACTTGAGCTGCCATTTGGATCTTTAGCTCTTGATCGTGTGATCAAATAAAAATGAGCACTTGCTCTGATACCAATTGTTGGCCCAGATGGCAACCCAAGAGGGGGGGGGTGAATTGGGTTCTTTAAAAATTTAAACCTTTTGAAAACAATTAGCTTTAAGTTAAATGAAATTAAATGCAAGGCAAATATAAAGCACAAACAAGGAGATAGAGATAGAGATAATGGAAGCATGACAAACACAATGATTTTATAGTGGTTCGGTGTATCCAACACCTACGTCCACTCCCAAGATTCACTTGGGTCCACACTATAATCGACTAGATTACAGCCGAGTTATTTTACAAGATCACAACTCAAAACTTATTGTTTTCCCTCGGGATCACAACGAACCCAGCCAGTTTTTCGAGCTCACCAGCACAAAACCCTAAACTCAAGCTTATCTAGCTTGACCCGAGGTATACAACCTCCACTAGTTCAATCCCCCAGATTGAACCAGCACAAACAAGAATGAAAAAAAAAATTTTAATAATACAAAGCTCCTTAAATGAGCAGATATTCAAATGAATGAACAAATAAGTTTAGAAAAGCCTGTTTGAAGTAGATTGGAGTTGAGCTTTTCTTCTTTTCCTCTTCTCTTTGGAGATGTTGAATCAGGCCTCAGCTTTGATTCGTTGCAAATGTTGTGAATGAGAAGTTGGAAAATCTTTAAAACATAGTTTCTTCTTCCCCTTTGAGAATCCTTCGATTTTTTTTTAAGATTGAATGCCTTGGATTCTTCTTTGAGCTTTGTGGAGTGAAAGGATTTGAATTTGAGTACTTTTCTCTTGAGATTCAGGCTCAGGCTTTTTTGGATTTTTGATTTGAGATTTTTCTATTTTCCATCGTCTCTTTTCAAATGGGTGTTTTTCCCTTTTTATAGATTTCTTTTAATCCATTTTGGGAAGAAAACTAGCCGTTGGAATGTACCTAGAAATAAAATATATCTGTTAGAAATTAGGTAAAAAGAAAATATTACCGTTAGAGCTGATCTGGCAATTTAAATATTCATCCCAGACAGGTTGGAGTCGGCTCCAACTTTTCAGGTGTCGGCTCCGAGTCATTTTCCAAAAATAGAAAGTTCTGAGTTCATCGAGGAGTTAGCTCTGAAAAAGTTAGGTGTCGGCTCACCATCGTCAGGTGTCGGCTCCCGAATACTGTAGGTGTCGGCTCCAAGATGCTTAAAAAATCAACGTTCTGTCCCCGCATCGGAGTCGGCTCCAGACACTGTAAGTGTCGACTCTAAAACTCTGGGTGTCGGCTCCGAAACTCTAGGTGTCGGCTCCGGACCGTATCAAAAATCAGAAGAAAATTTGAATGGCCATGGGGTCGGCTCCAAGAATTCTAGGTGTCGACTCCAGGTTCTGAAACTTTAAAATTGATGTTTTGCAATTGATTTAAAACATGTTTCTAAATGTATTTAAATTGATCAAATATTTTTGAGTCCTGAAATACTTGTCAAATCCATTAGTAATCAAATAAATATACTCAATTCCTTTATTAATCATCAAAATCAATAGTTGGTCAACAAATGGGATCACTAAAAAAATCAAATTATATGTAAGAAACTTTTTTTAAATAAAAAGAAATATTGTTTCAAAATTATTACATAGATAAAATGCACAATCTATGTAAAATATCTAGCAAGATTAAGAGGCATACCTTCACCGATACTCTTTTCTTCTAACAGCAGAGACGCCTATCCTTCTATTTATAGAGATCTTGAAAATTATTTTTAGTATAAAATAAAAGTTTAGAAAAACCACTCTTGGACACATTATTGACAAATATCCATCCAAAAGCGAATTTGTCGTTGAATACCACTATAATATGATGGTTTAAACTTAGGGCGGCCACAGGACAGGTCAAAGAAAACTGTGGTTATAATCCATTGTTTTAAGGCACTTTGGTTTATTATTTAAGATCTGTCGGTAGGATTAAAAGAGGACCAGAAACGGATAAGATATCGATATATTCTTTTTTTTTTAAGCGGTGCAAAAATATCGATCATTTATTAAGGAGGTTAACTGAAAAGTTGCATACGTATAAGAATAAAAAGAACAAAAGATGAAAAAAGAAAAAAAAAAAAAAAAAAAGAAGGGCGAGTGATAATTAAACCCTCAAATAAGGTTTTGGCCAATATAATTTAAAATAAAATTGCCTTACTTAAACCTCGAGCTCAATGACTAAGCCCTTTGTCCTCATAAAAATCTCATCTAATATATTCCAATTCCCTCCATTGCTAAAAATATGCTTGAAGCTTTAGATATCCATTTTCATTTGATGGATATGAATACAAATCTAAATATCAATCTAATGCTGAATTTATGCATATATCTCTTTCAAAAGATTCAAACAACAATTAGATACTGACAATAAGAATATAAATATGAAAATAAATTAATTAGTTAAACTTTATAATGGATTATTATCACATTTTGTATTTTATTAACTCAAAATAGTTATATAACCTTCTATTTTTTTAGAGTTAGCATATAATGGTATGACAAAAATAACAAACATACAATTATATCTACTTAATCACTTAACTTTTTTAGTAAATTTTGGTAATTTTTCAAAGTGCTTAAAAATTAATAGAACTAACTATTGAGGATGCAATTCCATGAATCAAATATATGATTATATGGAATAAAAAAAAATTAAATCTATGCTAAGATCATCACTTGTATAGTTTTTGAGTTTATCGGATCTATTGAGACTAAATAGCATTACATACATAATAAGATATTTGGATATATGTAAGATATCATGCATCCATTTTCATATTCATTTTTCTTTGATAAAATTATACATGTAGATTTTAATTGGGTGACAAAATTCATAGTTATATTAGATAAATCTAAATATGGAAAAAGATTATACTAATATTATTCAATCCATTTTTACCTTTACTTAATAGACCACGAGTTTCATCTTTCTTGCTTTAATATAAGTAATAGAACAATTGATTTTAGATTAGCCAAAACTCAATTCCTCCCTCAACTAAATATCTTATAATAGATTGGGCAACATCTATTCAATTATAACTTCAATTTAAATTTTTAAGATTAACCTCATTCACATTGGGTTTAATTTGGATTGATTGCCTATGCAAACTAAACGTCCTTCAAAACATCTTGAATTGGTAATGCATAATCTTCAACTTTATTTAGTTCATACAAGTATTAGATATAAATTCACTATGAATTAGGTTAAAATGATACTTAACAAAACCTTAGCCAACCAAATATTATGAAATGAGGATACAACTCAACTCAACTCATCTAAGCCTTTTCCCAACTATATGGGGTCGGCTACATGAATTTGGTTTCTTCACTCTACTCTATACAGGATTAAATCGATATTCAAATTATAAATAGTTATATCTTTTTTAATTATTTTTATCCATATTAGTTTTGGTCTACCTCTATCTCTACCTCTATTCTTCTAAAGTTTAACAACTATTTCCATATGAATTGAGCAGTTGTTTGTGCATCATAGCATTTTCATTTTTGTTCTCTCAAAAATATTTAAAAAATAAAGATAATGGTTTGATCGTTTTATATTATGTCATAAACCATTACATATATCATTATATCATTATATATCCAAAGTTGAGGAACTATTTCTATATGAATTGAGGAGTCATTAACACATATTTTTTTGTTGCACATCCTCATTTCATAATTAATAGATGTTTCAGTTAGAAAGAGTGATCTTTTAATAATTCATAATGCCAGTATTTGGATGCCCTATTCCTGTCTGGAATAGGGACTTATACCACTCTATTCTCCGAAATAGGCAAGAAAAAGTAAGTGGGCCACTTAGAGATTCTTATTCTCGTCAAACCACCGTATTCTCATTTTGCTATTCCTGGTGACCCCATGCAATAGCACAATTCTCACTTACCTATTTGAAGGGTACTGGTGGAAGGAAAAAATCTTTGATTCAGACAAGAAACCATCTCCCTGACTCTAGGATTTAAGGAGCAGAGATCTCAACGGCGATCGATCTTGGCTTCCATAGGCTATCTGGTGTCGGTACGTGATCAATCTAAGTGGCGAGTGACCTTAGGCGTGAAGGGCATAGGTGCGTGTCCGTCCCCAATCCCGCTTCCATTTCCTTTTGCTAAGGCTTCGTGTTATTTTTTCCTTTCTTTTTGAGCACTCTTTCATGTTATTTTTCCCAATATCTTTTCTTCTTTCCTTTTCAGCGTTCTTTCATTGTTATCTTTCCCAATATCTTATCTTCTTTGTAGGGTTTATGTGATCAGGATGGATACTTGACGATCGTCTAACCTGGTAGTTTTCTTCTTTGAAAAGTTCAAATAATGCTGAGTCTTTAGTTTTTTCACATGATTTCTATTTATAATTCTACATTATAATCTGAATCTAGGGTCTTCAAATGTTTTCAAGATTCTTTCCAGCTTCATTAGTCAATCCTTTCCTATCTTGAGTTGTCCACGGTTTGAATTGGTGTTAATGAATTCATATGGTTGTCTTGATTTGTTTTGAGAGGCAGCTTGTTAGGTTTGGATGCAATCATATCATTCTTCGTGGTTCTGGTTTTCTTAAAAGAAAATCAATTTTTTTAGGATCTCTAAAATTTCGAGTTTTGCCCGTCTGGGAAACACAAAATTCTTTTTGAGAAAAAAAATACCGATATCTTGGGGACGGTGCTAGAAGATGAGCTTATGGTGTACCATGTAATGTGAACAATTCATTTTAATATTTCATCCTTAAAAAATCCATATTAGCTGATCTTTTATACACCCACCTTAGTTTCTAGAGTTGGATTGGTGATTGCAGCTTTGTGTTCAACTCTCTGGTTTTCAAGTGGATTACTGAGAGTACAGAATCCAATCTGCCAATTATTCAAATTAAATTGCAATGGTCATTGGTTGATATTTTGACATCCTAACAAATTGAGAAAAGGTAAGTGGTTATGGAACATAATATTGCATCTAAAATGCTCTTCTCAGAACCTCTCGTTATCAGACTTTGGTAGAAGAGACTGCACCTGTCTTGATATTTCTCCATGATCTTTTCTTGTGAAACATTTTGTGATGACTGGACTGTAGATTGGAAGTTGTTGTTCTATCTCGCTACAAATATGATTTTTATGGTTTTTTTTTTTTGAAAGATGTGATCTCATATTAGCTTCATTCTTATGTTTAACTCTCTGAAAGTTTTTCCATTTTCTTATTTGTCTTACATTTTTCATTTATGATGCATCTTTCTTTCCAACATGAATTTTTTGAAAACCATCTTAGTGTCTTGAGCATTGCAATAGTTTATGATCAGATCAAACAGAAAAGTTGTTCGGTGATGAAGGCATTGGTAAGCCTGAAATATATTGAAGCGCTCTTAATTGCATAATGTCCTTAAGATTCTGTAACAATTTGGAGATGTGGTGCAGACTTGAGGGCTATAAAACTAAAATGTGTATGAATTCCATCAACAACATCTAAACATGAATCTAAAAATTGTTTATTATATAGAAGGCCAGAATACTTGGGAGACAAAACATAGTATGCACCCATGAGGTTCTTATAGATGTGGACATAAAAAGGTTGACTGCAGTATAATCTTAAAGTCATGCCCTTAAGAACCCAGACATCGGATGAAACCCATAGAAGCACTTTTAAGTGCCTAAACACTGAATGTAGTGCAAACTGTAAACAAAGGTTAGACTGATGTTTTCCTCATTGCAGTATGGATCCATGAAGAAACATGCATTGAATGTTCAACCAAAATTTGGTTCATTTGAATTGTTAATAGAGGAAGACATCATTAGCAGATAAGATAATATGCATGGCATTTTTTTTATATTATCAGTCATCCAGAATTTGCAAAGAGTTTTCTTTAATAGTTTGGATGGTTTTTCTGGTGAGAACTTGATCTTTGTTTTTTGACATTTGTCTATTCCAAAATGCAGGTGGGAATAACAGATGATTTTGAATATTTGAAATGATTATTGAAACATTCTGGAGCTAAATCCTGATTGCATAGTTCAATGTGCAAAATATACTAGTAGCTTGAAATTTTGTATCGAAACTTGTTTTCATTTTCTTCCTGTAATTTGGGCACTTGCTCTTGTTTTTGTGGAGATAGAATGGCTATGTCTCTATCCAAGCTTGGGTAATTGGTGCATATGATTATTGTTTGGGCATTCTGATATTGAACATATGCCTTGGGTTGTAGGTGTAAAGTATAGCAGTGGTCTTGTATAGATTTCAGAATATTTATGAAGAAAACAGCTTATTGCATTTTTTTTTTACTTGAAGAAAACATGAGAGAGATTTATCTTTATATCTGCTGTGGTACACACTGCATTATTAATTTTTTAGCAACTGATCGATTATTGTTAGAATGTATGAGTAATATGTGTTATGTGGTTGAATTCATGAACTACATGTAAGAATGGAACTCCAAAGATGAGAGCATGGATTCATTCAGCAAGCGTAAGGCTAGAAACAACAAACTTAGAGCAAGCCTAATAATTTTGAAGGCTGACAATAAATTTCTGGAATGTTGATTGAAATGTTGGGTCCATAATTGATTATTGGCCCTTTTAGAAGAGGAACAAGTATGCTAAAAAAGGACAACGCTTGGGAGGCCAAAGATTACCTGGCTGGAGGTGAAGCGGAAAGTTATCACAAGGCTAAATTTAGAATTGCTTCTCAACTATGATATGGGGTTGGTGCCACCTAGCTGCCTATGTATCACCTTGTCTTCTAAATGTAAACATGCCTTTAGTCATAGAAGAAGATAATTTGTATCCAAATTACCTTTTATTTCAGATGCCCTTGGTCAAAGAAAATTGGTTTTGGGCTGTACCATAATTTGGATATAGAAAGAAAGTTGGTTTTAGTGATTAGGGAACGACTTTGTGCACCACCCCATGGCCTAGATAGCCTCGCGCCCGTGTGGGCGCGTGCTATGGCCCAATGGGCGGTGCACGCTCTGCATGTGCACCCACACGGGCGCGCGGCCAATGGGCATGCCCGTTGCGTGCTTCCTGCACCGAAGGCGGTGCATAAAGACTTTTCTAGTGATTTTATGTGGCTTATTGGGCTGATAATGGGCTGGATGATGATCTCTTAAGCTTGGCCTGAGCATTGAAGCTAGTGCCCAAGCTTGGCTAGAGACATAGTATGGTAGGGTCTAGCACGAATGACTGCAAGGCTAGAAAATGAAAATAAGTTGCGGTAAGAAAATGACCTCGAGTCTCAAAAGATTGAGATGAATGGTATACTTAAGTTGTTCCAGCGTTTGTAATTATATTCTTCTGGCTAAATTGATAAATCATTTTTCCTTCTCATTTGCTCAAGGGATATTTTTGAGATTTATAAAAAATTCTTTATCTATTCCTAATGAATACATGCTTATTCCTCTGTCATCCTAACACCATTTGGAATAACACTGCATTAATTGCATTGGAATAACATGGAATACCAGATTTTAAACCAAATAGAAATTGAGAATAACAAAGGGAATAAGCTATTCTTGAGGAATTCATATTCTATTTCTGCAATAACTTTTTATTATCCAAACACTACCTAGATATATAACGATCAAAAAATCTAATACATATTATGATTTGAGACATGATATAAAGGTGGCATTATCTTTCCCTTTTTTTCTTTTTCTTTAAGAATTAGATTGAAAATGTGATAATTGGCATTGAATCCTAAAACACTCTCTAAAGCAAGTTCTTAGGAGAGGAGGGCTAACTGATAGAATTAAATCATACAATAATTAATACCAACATAATAAAAATATACACAATACACGGATTCAACCTATACATGCCATAATTAATATGTATGTAGACCGTCTTATTGAAAAAACTGGTATTGAATATATTTTTTGAATTTTGATTTTGATTACAGAATTTTTAATAAATCTTTTTGAAGGGTTTGTCTTTCAGTAACAATATAGAGGTCATATATATACATTATCGAAATCCATATTCTTATTCATAAAATCTACTGCTCTTCTCAAGTTCTTAAATTATTTTGCAAAATATTGGCATGCAATGCACATTGGCACGTTCAAGAGAGCAATTTATGAAAGAATTCGAAATAGCTAACTAGAACACTGCTTTTATACCTTCCATCTTTATAAACACTCTAGAATCCCACTTTTAGTGTTATACCTCAAGCTATGTTAATTGACACTTTGGAAATATTTGTTGGTCCAAGATGCCAAAAAAATTGGGGTGATGAGGAGATGCAAAGAATAGTGAAGAAAATTTCCAGCATGTCATGAGAAAGATGCGGCTTTTTTTTCATAGAGATGGCTTTTCTTAGTGTAATTAATAACAACTATAACTGGTCATTGACCTTATTAGATAACAAAATTTTCAATTGAAACAAATGTTACACATGAAGATAAATTTTGTCAAATCATACTTTGGATTCCAAGATTTGCAATGAGCCAAGAATAAATGCTCAAAAACCTCGTAATATCAAACAAAAACTTTTTATGCATCGCGCGCCATGCGCGGTACAGAAAGCATGCATCTCGCATGCATGTACCAAAGATATTTTTGTTTTTTTTTTGTGCTGTGCGTATGGTCACGCAGGTTTGCAGTGCGCCTCTTCTTGCGGCGCACAAAGAATTTTCCATATCAAAAATCTTATAACTATGTTAACGTCCATTCTTACATTGTCCTAGTACAAGTCTGAAAATGGGTTGGCCCAGCCCAACACCCTAGACTAGGCCAACTAAAAGTTTAAGCCCTAGCAGCCTACTTCCACTGATTAGTTCTTCCACACAGCAGTGCATCGCTACATCAAACATTTTTAAATAGATAAGTCGTTGGTCCAAATTAGATCATACTGGAGATACACAAACATCATCCAAATTAGATCTGATGCCCGCAGGTTGGACACCTCCTCTGCATGGAAAATCTGCCAACAATGCATCTCCGATGGAATCTATGGGAGCACCTCAAAACTCTTGCCACCATTCCCTCTCTAAAACTTTAACCATAGACCCTGCAAAATGCTTGAGCCATCACATCGGCTTGCGTTATGCGAGCCTTGCCCATCCGCCCTTCTCTTATGAGCATCAGCTGCATTGCAAGGATCAGGACATTTTCTATGCACCGCATGAGACTATCATACCTCAGGTAAAATTCTAAAGACAAACTATGAAGCCTGTTCGAGCCATCGGTGATGGTCACCGCTTCAACGATGTTCAAATGACTTAGCATCCGCTCAGAATCTTGAAGCAAACATTGTTTGAGGTCTTCCATTCCCTCCATGTTTGCAAGCAAGCTTCTTTGATAATTGAGGCAAGCTCGCAGCCTCCTGATGTGCTAAAAAAATTCAAAGGAATTCATTTTGATGATGCGTTGAAGCTTCAGGCACCCTTTCTATTGAAGAATAGATCTGATAAGCTTCACTTACAACATAGCTGGAAATTGGTTATAAGTTATAACAAAAGATAGTAGCATAGAGAGAAAAGCCATCAAATGAGATGGTGGTATGTGTTCTAAAAAAAGGCGACCACCGATCTTAAGAATAAAACATCATCATATAGAAGATCAAACCTTAATTAGATATGGTTTAAAATAATATTGAATGTGAATACTTATAGGGATGTAGAAATTTATGACAAGATTATGAGGCTATATAACTCTTGAAACCAAATTTTATATTAGCTTCATTTTAAATTAGCAAAACTATCAAATATTTTTTAAGAAATCGAATCCTAATTTCTTGATCTATTCTATTATAAAATTTAAAATTATGAAACACATTATTTAAGACAAAGAAATATAATGATATCACATAAAAAGAGAAAGAGATACATCCTTATCTTGTTGAGTCCATCTCTCAATCACATATATTTAATCTCCAAAATTAGGGCATGCATCAAATTCACAAACAAACAAGTCATTTGAAAGTCTTTTATTAAAAAATTGAATGTATGCTTTGACAATGAAGAAATATCAAGATCATCTAAATTTGAAAGAAACGATCTTGAGAAATTCTATGCACCGATAACAATGGTATATATTCTACCTTTATAAAATTTTATATCATTCTACCTTGATAGCAAATAATTACACATTTGACAATTGGAAGCTAACAAATTAAAGAATAAATTAAGAAAAATAATTTTAAATATGCAAAAATTAATGGTTAATTGAATTAATAAATAAGTTTAAAACATTAATTACAAAAATATCAAAGTTAATTTAAATATGCAAAAATTTATGAATAATATATATATATATATAACAGTGGTAGAAAAAGTTCCATCACATCAGCACCAATAATCTTGATGAGAATATTTTGTGATAGAGAAAGAAAAGATTATAATACCCTAAAATAATTTATATTGGATAAAAAAAATTTAAATAGCTATCAATTAATTTGTATTCAAGTTTTTGAAATCATATAAATTTGGCTTACTAACAAATTAATTAGAATAGTAAATGCGCATGAGGCATTACACTTTGATTCCTCCATCTGTTCATTAATTAGCTCGCGTAGGCAGTTGCTTGGAGTCTAAATTCTAACCTTTAGCTCACATAGACAGTCGCTTGGAGTCTAAATTCTAACCTTTGGACTAGTAGATAACGCATGAGACATTACACTTTGTTTCTTCTTTTGAGGGCTTCGCATCGTCAGTTTGAGAAAGGAGAATTCTAATCTTTGATTCTTCTTTTGAGGGCTATGCATCGTTGGTTTGAGTAAGGAGGGGGTGGCAGCTTAGGAGCCTTTTAAATTTTAATGGCTTGGAAAATTCAATAGTTTACAAGGTTAATTTTGAAATATGTCCTTGTCTCTCAACAGATCCAACTCAACCATATCCTTTCCTGACATCTTTCTTTCTTTCTTTCTTTCTTTTTTGTTATTATAAAAAATAATGGTAACACCACCACCACCACCACCACCACCTCCACCACCACCAAACCTAACTCCCCTTTCTACTAAGGGTGCAATTGGAAGACTACGGTGCAATTCATAACAAGAAGAGTAATTGGTTGAAAACATGGCCTCATAAGCTTCAGTTGACTGTGAGAAATTTCTCTAATGAGAGAAATACTATGAACATGAGAAGGCTTACGGCATACAAGAAATAGTAGTAGTTTCTATAGGATGTTTGATTATTTCTAGAGGATATTTGATAAGAACCGCACCATCCATTTCAAAAAGACATGTGCAACTTTGGGTTGAGTATTTTTTATTTCTAGAGAAATATTTTTTGACTTTGAATTCTCATACATAGAGAAATATTTTTTGACTTTGAATTCTCATACAAAGGTATCATTCTAAGATTAGAAATTCTTGTCCTTAATTATCAAACCAACTCGATCTAACATGGCAAAAAATTAATAAATTAGGTTATATATAATTACAAATGAGTTGACATGGTTAGCATTTTGTTGAAAAAATCAAAATTAGGCCTATAGGCTTGATTAATCTTATCACAATTGACTTGTCTAATATTTATTTATGTTCGATGAACATTAGCTACCCAAGCCTAAAAGTCTAGATCTATAGGTTTTGCGTATCCTACTTTTGCCAACTTATTTTATATTTATGTTAGGTCAACATTATTATAGCTCAAGTCAAAATGTTAAGCAACAAAAAAAAAATTTTATTTATATATACAACACTATACTCATGTAAAAGAATTCAAAGAGCAACTGTGTAATGAGAGGAGAAACCAATAGATTAGCAACGATGCAAATATTGACTTTGCTAAAATTGGGTTAACAATGTCAATCTAGAGTAACTAATTAAATAGATGAATTAAAATGTCAAAGAATCATCCTAAGTGATGTGGCTGATCATGCCCCATGAGAAATAGATTAAAAGACTACACAGTTTTTGAAGACAAGCAATAATATGGCAGCTGGCCCCGGTTTCGGAGTCAACTTTAGCTTCAACCTTGGCCTCGAGCTTAGCCTCGACCTTGGTCTCGAATTCAACTTTGGCTCCAACCTCAGCCTTGAGCTTAGCCTCGGCCTCAGACCTGGCCTCGGCCTCGGCCTCGAATTCAACTTCGGCTCCAACCTCGGCCAAGAGCTTAGCCTCGGCCTCAGACCTGGCCTCAGCCTCGGCCTCGAATTCAACTTTGGTTTCAACCTTGGCCTCAAGATTAGCCTTAGCCTTGGACCTGGCCTTGGCCTCGACCTCAAATTCAACTTCGGCTCCAACCTCGGCCCTGAGCTTAGCCTCGGCCTCGGCCTCGAACATGGCCTTGGCCTCAGCCTCAAATTCAACTTCGGCTCCAACCTTGGCCTTTAGCTTAGCCTCGGCCTCAGACCTGGCCTTGGCCAGCCTTGAATTCAACTTCGGCTCCAACCTCGGCCTTGAGCTTAGCCTCGGCCTTGGACCTGGCCTCAGCCTCGGCCTCAAATTCAACTTCAGCTTCAACTTTGGCCTTGAATTCAACTTCAGCTCCAACCTTGGCCTCGAAGGGTCACAGGGTCCCCGCTGGAACCACAGGTATGAAACTTTTGTTGAAGGTTTCCAGCTAAAGAAGATGGTCCTGCCATCTCTTTGAAGATCTGCAAGGCTCTCCTCTCACCTGGCATTCTCTGAAAGTGATTTGACAACAATAGATTGGCACGCCAGGAAGGGGAATAACCCCCGGAATTAGAAATAAAGCAGGAGGGAGATGAAGCCATGAAAATAAGAAGGATAAACTGACCTGGAAGAAGTAGGGTCAGAAAGGTGAGAGCTGGGACGAGGTCAAGACCCGAGAAGAAGAAGCAGAACCAGGAGAAGGCGAATGGAAGCTCGAGCAAGGTTTAGACTAGAAAGGAGAACGCAGTAGAAGCAAAAGACCAAGGTCAGGGGTGACTTTCCTTTTAAAGACTCATCGTTTCAAATCATCCCGCTTGATTCAGATTGGCCACATGCTCGCCCACCACCAGAGAAGATGTTTCGACAACCATCCGGTACGTAGAACGCGCGGGGCGCAACCAATAATAAGACAACAGTGACCTTACCGTAATGATGATGTCCATCTTTTCATAGTTCCATACCCGAGAAGAATCTCCCATAATCCCAACAGTGAAAGTAGATAGAGTGATGGTGTTGCAGCATCCGATGCCTTAACATTAAAGAAGCATGGCCTTTGAGAATACGTACCCTCTTAGCAATCGTTATCATACAAAGATCAGCCACTAGGTGATATGACACCCCTTTTTCTGGTGGTTGTGCACCCACCCATCTCAGAGGCAAAAGGGCATCTGATGTGGCTGATCACGTCCCATGAGCAATAGATTAACAGACTACACAGTTTTTGAAGCCGAGCAAAAATATGGCAGCTAGTCCCAGCCTCGGAGTCAACTTCAGCTTCAACCTCGGCCTCGAGCTTAGCCTCAGCCTCGGACCTGGCCTCGGCCTTAGCCTCGAATTCAACTTTGGCTTCAACCTTGGCCTCGAGCTTAGCCTCGGCCTCGGACCTGGCCTCGGTCTTGGCCTTGAATTCAACTTCGGCTCCCACCTCCGCCTCGAGCTTAGCCTCGACCTCGGACCTGGCCTCGGCCATGGCCTCAAATTCAACTTCGGCTTCAACCTCGGCCTCGGGCTCGACCTCGAATTCAACTATGGCTCCAACCTCGGCCTCGAGCTTAGCCTCGGCCTCGGACCTGGCCTCGGTCTTGGCCTTGAATTCAACTTCGGCTCCAACCTCTGCCTCGAGCTTAGCCTCGACCTCAGACCTAGCCTCGGCCATGGCCTCGAATTCAACTTCGGCTTCAATCTCGGCCTCGGGCTCGGCCTCGAATTCAACTTTGGCTCCAACCTCGGCCTCGAGCTTAGCCTCGGCCTCGGACCTGGCCTTGACCTCTGCCTCAAATTCATCTTCAACTCCAACCTCGGCCTCGAGCTTAGCCTCAGCCTCGGCCTCGAATTCAACTTTGGCTCCAACCTCGGCCTTGAACCTGGCCTCAGCCTCGGCCTCGAATTCAACTTCGGCTCCAACTTTGGCCCCGAATTCAACTTCGGCTCCAACCTCGGCCTCGAGCATAGCCTCAACTTTGGACCTGGCCTCGAGCCTAGACTCAGCCCCGACCTCGGAGTCAACTTTGGCCTCAGCCTCGGACTTGGATTCGGCCTCGGCCTTGAGCCTGGCCTCAGCCTCGGCCTCGAATTCAACTTTAACTTCAACC
Organism: Calamus simplicifolius; assembly: GCA_900491605.1. Classification (NCBI taxonomy): domain Eukaryota; kingdom Viridiplantae; phylum Streptophyta; class Magnoliopsida; order Arecales; family Arecaceae; genus Calamus; species Calamus simplicifolius. The sequence continues at coordinate 1,145,058 of UESW01004008.1, forward strand.
TCAACCTTGAGCCTAGCCTCGACCTCAGACCTATCCTCGGTCTCTAGCTTCGACCATGGAACCAACCTCGAACTTAGTTCCCAACAGCCTAACAAGTGCCCAGAGCTACCACGTGACCCACTTTCTCTAAGACCATGGGCAGTTATCATTATTTATGGCACAGTCTAGCAGCGCCCACCTACCACTTACGACGCCGCTTCTGACGAACGACGTGATTCAACGATCATCCACAAAGGGTAAGAGGAACCTTCGAAGATGTATAAAAAACCTTTACTCATAATAAGGAAGGTAAGGAGCTCATTCTCTCCTACTTGATCATCTCATTGCTATTCTTCATACCACTAACTAGAGCGTCGGAGGGTTTCTATTGAAACCACCGGTCTGAAACTTTTGTTGCAAATTTTTGGCTAAAGGAGGTGGTCCTGCCATCTCTTTGAAGATCTGCAAGGCTCTCCTTTCACCCAGCATTCTTTGAAAGTGATTTGGCAGCAACACCAAGTAGAACTAGAAACCACCTATTTATGGTAGAGGTTAGATGTATTCAGTCATGGACTTGTTTATTTTTCATGTTTGTCAAGTTCCAATGAGTAATTTTATATGCGGCCCATCCTACATCACTTGATTCGTGGTCTTTTCTCTAGATTTTGAAATTTCATAAAACATGAGCCTTTATCATCCTTTCACTGTATTTTATTTATTTTGCTGGATGATTGCCACCTAGATAGATGCCATCGCCGTTTCTTTTTGAAATCCTCCAAACTCCGTTGTCAAAAGGATTTCTATTGAAAAATATTATATTGATTCCTTCACACATCATGGCATTGGCTTTCTTAAGGAGATAAAGGCCGATAAAATTTAGGCACGGTTCATTATTTATATGCATTTTATATTATTTATTTTCTCTCATTATGTGGAAGTGAGGCGATGTTGGGAGGAAAAAAAAACCAAAGGACACATGCATGATAATGAACGACAACTAAGGATTTAAGTTACAAGCATGTTTGAAGATATTCATTTGCTTAGATATTTCATAATTTTATATTAATGATAATTGAAAGACTGTATCAAATTATTTATCAAGTAAAATATTTACATCTATAAATATTTAGAACCAAATATAATGTAGTATTTGGATAAAGCCACCATAATGAGATGATCTTAGGGCCTCGTTTTGCAAATAAGAAAGTAATGTTGAAGAATATTTGAAAAAAAAAATTTTGAGAAGATTTTTTTGTGGGCATGCTTGAATAGCCATAAAAAGAAGTTAGAAAAATGATTTTTCTCAAGTTGGTCATATTTGATTAGCTATTTTGTTTTGATGACAAATGGATTTGATTTTTAATTTATTCTTTGATTATGTTATTAATCAAAATTATCAAAGGATAAAAATTAAAAAAAAAAAGTTTTGCCCTCGCTGAATTATCAGGCACTTTCTGTTGACCAGGCTAAACGTTGTTGTTTGTGCTTCGGCCTAGAATCTTCTTGGGCCACACGCATCGGCATTGCAGCCCAAAGAAGTGTAACAATATCTCAAACATACGTCCATGCATCATGCATCATGTATAGAGTCCATTATTGTCAGGCATCGCTGCACATTTATAGCATAGTGGGATAGAATAACTAGTTAGCAAACCAACTAATTATGAAGATTAAAATATTAAAATACTCTTAACATAAAATACTAAAACAACAACATTAAATTGATAAGGAAGAGATAGGTATATATTAGTTCTTATAGATGAAAATTTACCACATATAAAGTAGTTCATTCCTTTACGAGAATATTAAATATTTAATCAATTATACAAAATATAAATATCAATTATTAAATATATCATGTAAAATATTGAAAGAATGTTAAAAGATAAGTAAGATAAGAAAAATATGAAGTAGGGAAGCAAGTGATAAAGGTTGGCAAGTCAATGAATTTATGAAGTCAAGATAAGTACACTTGGGCACTGGGCCATGCCTTGAGAGAAGTGGACTTAGGCACTGGGCCGTGTCTGGCATAGCATGGCCCAAGCCCATTGCGCCTTAGCAAATACTTGACCATGCCCGATACGGTCTGAAAAAAAAAATTTCTAGCCCGGCCCAGCCCGTGACCCATTCCCTGGTGGCCTTAACTGGTACAAAGTCGTGCTCTAGGGCACTGATGGCAAGCATCGAATCCCACTCCATGAGCTCGAGCACATGCCGGCCGTTGGGATCGACGGCGATGCGGAAGAAGTTTAGGTACTTTGGGACCCGATCGTGGAAGTCATCGGGGAGGCCAAAGAGGAGGCAATAGTGGTGGAGCTTGGCGAGGGGGATCCCACGGTGGGCAGAGAGCATGAGAAGCTTGCGAACATTCGTGACGTGCTGGGGCTCCATGGAATCCATGAGGGCGCGCTCCTCTTCAAGGAGGGACTCCATGTGGGGGGTGAAGGCAAGGTAGGGCTTGGAATTGGGTGGGAGGTGGGGGAGGTGGAGGTGGAGGGGGTGGCGGGCGGTGAAGCGGGAGACCTTGTGGCCACGAGGGAAGCCAAGCTCACAGTGGACTTGCCCGCATTGGCGAGGGGGTTACGGTGGCCGTTGAGGTCAGCGAGGAAGGACTTAGTGCGAGTGATGAAGTGGAGGTCGGCGTCGCGAAGGACGATGGCCTCGAAGTGGGGGAGGCGGTGGTCGGCATCAGGCTTGATGGACCGTACGCGGGGGCTTTGGAGCTTCTTCTGCAGCTGGGAGTTGAGGAAGGGGAGTATGTCGGCCACGGCGATGGCAGCAGAGGAGGGGTTAGAGTTAGGGTTAGGGTTTGGGGGGAAGAGAGAGGGGGCTTGGCGGTGGCGACACAGCACCACGCCATGAGCTCATGATTTTTAGGGATTCAGGGCTCTTCAGAGGGCAAAGCCTGATTCAAGCACTTCGCCGGAGGTGCTAACAACAGCAGTATCCTAGGACCTTATGGGCCGAAACGGCCCAAGCCCTTATGGGTTGTGCTGGCCCGTCACGGCCCAGGCCCTTTAGCCGTGCCAGCCCAGGCCATCATGGGCCATGCTGGGCTTAATCCATCAGCCAAAATTTCCAAGGCCGACATGGTTCCTTTTACTGGACCGTGCCTGGCACGGCCCGGCTCGTGCCGGGCTGGGCCGGGCCACCCACGGCCTGGCCCAGTGCCCAACTCTAGTCTAAAGAGAAGTGACAAGTTAGCGAGTTAGTAATCTGAGCAAGCAAATGAATAGAAGGAAATAATAAAGGAGTAAAATAAAGATGGGAAAGAAGAGGGGAATAAGAGACACGAGTCCTTGCGACCTATCGATAACATGAAGATCTCTTTTAGGGGTTATTGGGAATGAACACTCATACACATGATCAGTGTATGAAATTTTTATATTTAGATTATGATAAATTATTTTTAGAAATTACATTTATTCTTTATTTTAGGAATAAAAGATTAGCAATGAAAGGGATGTTAATCTTTAATTCCTCAAAATAAAAGTTAATTATGAAAATTTATCCTCTTTCATGCTAAATAACCTCTTCTGATTGGGAAGAAGTCCAAACTTGGAAGGTAGAGGGCCCTCTCAAGCTCTAATTTAACTTTGCCTTTTTTTTCTCTCCACTAGATGAATATTTCAATTGAATTGGTTAGGGTATTTGGGAAAGTCTTGCTGCACCGCACCCGATAATTAGTGCGCAATGTGTGCATGTGCACATGCCAAAACAGAAAAGGATACTTTTGCCTTTGGCATGTGTGCATGCATGCGGCACGCGCCAATCATCAGAGGCGGTGCAGCGCATTGCACCGTGCACCGTCTCGATGCAGCAAGACTTTTCCTAGGGTATTTAAAGTTGGAAGAGGTAGCAGAGAGGATGAGCACCTTCAAAGTGGAAAAGACCGTTTTTAAACTAAGATATCAGCACTTGGGTTCAGATTAGGTGTTTTAGGGAAAAGGCTAAGGGTTAACAAAAGGAAGAGAGCCAACACGAAGAAAGTTATTGAGGTACAAAAAGATCTAGAAATAAAAGAGAGTCAGTATAGTAAATCGGGTGTTATATAATTGGACAACAGAGTGTAAACATGTGATAACTCATATTTAGTCCAACATTGGATGTGAAAGGAATGTGTTATATGTTTATAACTCAAGTCCACTTGCTACCCACTAACTTTCATTCGAGTTTTTGAGCCATATGGTTTCGGTCCGTTAATGAGGTTAATTGGGCTAGCATGAGAAAAGGTCTACTATCCAAGGGACTAATGATCCGACTCGGGATAAATTCTAGCTAGCATTATAAGGTGGAAAGATTATGATAGCCCACATTTAGTCCCATATTAGATGGAAAAGGAAAGTGTTATGTGCTTATAACTTAAGTTTACTTGCTATCCAGTAACTTCTATTCAAATTTTTGGGCCACGTAGTTTTCGTCCATTTACGAGATTAATTGGGCTTGGAGCATATTATAAAACCTTATAGTCCAATATAATAAAGTATCAATAATCAAATTATTCTTTTTTTAAGTCATGTTTGGATTGACTATTGAGACACCCACAGTTTTTAGCAACCAGATGAAATTATTATCAGCAGCTGGCACCAACAATTATCCCTAAACAAGCTCTTTGCTAATTTTTAGCAACATATAATTATTGCTACATCTATAACTTTCCTCAATAACATTTTATTTGTGAATTTTTGGGCAGTTCTTGGTCTCTGAATCTTTGATCTTTGAGTTTTTTTTACTGAATTGATTAGGATTCTACTTCCTTAGCAGATATCCTTCTGGGTTTTGGAATTCATTTTGGAACTGTTGATATCCGTTGTTTTGTTTAGGACTGTTTTGATGCTTGGGAATTGGATTTAAATGGAAGAAAGGATTGATTTCCACTATTGTCCTCCATAGTACTGTACCCAGAAACAGAGAGTTTCATTGCCAGCCATCCAAAGTAACAGCAAGGCCTGCCAATCTTTGCTGAACTGTGAATCTAGCACTGGGTTTACTTCTCATGAAATAGAACTCAAATGTAAGATCTGTGTTGGAAATCCAACATCCATATTTGAAAATCGTATTCAAGGGGGCATTAACAGAGTGACAGATGTAAGAAGAGAACCCTGAATAAAACGTAGGAGATCCAGGGTCTAATGATCATATAGCCATAAATAATTTGTGAGCTTACCCCTACACAGCTTGTTTGATATATTCCACACATCTCCAAATAAGCTACTCTCTTCTTTGTAACCTCCAGCTACAACGGTGCTGGAAGCTTTGCAGAGGGATCCCATGGAGGAAAATGGAAATGGAAATGGGACTGGATGGAATTTGGATGTAGAGGGATCAGTGAGAAGAAGACTCCGATGAATTTTGTCAAACTTCGCCCCTTCGCCCCTGCCCTCTGGCCCTCCCCCTGGAAGCCAGACACCCTCGCCGACCAACTCAGCAACGACCACCTCATCGACCTCGTCGAGCATAAGGCCAGCGATAGACCCACCTTGGCCACTCCTGCCATGCCAGTGGAGCTGCTCCGAGTTTGCCCGGTTCGAGGACAAGGAAGAGAAGGAGAAGGGAAGGATCGGCAGCCGGTTACATGACAGGGACGAGAATGACACCGGCCCTCCATTCGGCTTGTTCTGGAAAAAGGAGGAGAAGAAGAAGGGCCAGATGTCGAAGGAGAACCATCGGATTAGAGAAGATTTTTCTGTTTGGTTCCTAATCTAGACACGGGAGTCCTCCCTCTCTCCCTTTCTCAAAAGAAGTTTGTTGGGGGTAGTTTGGGGTTTAGAAATTTTTTTTGGGGATATCCTCTCTTTATCCCTCCAATCAAATATAAAAAGAGTGGATAACAAAAGTTATCCTAAAAAAATTTCATTTTGCGTTTGATACCTTCTATGGGATAATCAGGGAATATCCCTAAGAATATCCCTTGAAAAATACAATCCCGTACATTTATCAGTGTTTTTGGAATCAAACACTACCGAAGTTTTTCCATACTAAATCAAGCTAGACACCACCTTAGCACAATAATATTTAATTCACCTTACATAATTAAGCATATAAGCCAAAAGACACAATACCTTTCACAGAGTAAAAGAAGAAAACCCTCCAACTAATAAACCAAAAGATAAGAAGCTGCCATATGAGCTTCCAAAAGTTATTTCAGATAGGTTCCAAATACATAAAGACCACAAGAACAACAACAGCGGATAAAAAGGGAGGTCATACTGTAGACACACAGACATCATCCAAATTAGATATGGTGCCCACAGGTTGGACACCTTCTCTGCATGGCAAATCTGCCAACAATGCATCTGCGATGGAATCTATGGGAGCACCTCAAAACTCCTACCACTGTTCCCTCCGTAAACCTTTCTCCACATACACTGCAAAATGCTCAAGCCATCACATCGGCTTGCGTTATGTGAGCCTCGCCCATCCGCCCTTCTCTCAAGAGCATCAGCTCTGTTGCAAGGAACACAACATTTTCAATGCACCACATGAGACTATCATACTTCAGGTAAAATTCCAAAGACAAACTATGAAGCCTATTCGAGCCATTGGTGATAGAAGCTGCTTCAACAATGTTCAAATGACCCAGCATCTGCTCAGAATCATGAATCAAACGTTGTTTGAGGTCTTCAATTCCCTCAATGTTTGCAAGCAAGCTTCTTTGATAATTAAGGCGAGCTCGCAGCGTCCTGATGTGTTGAAATAATTCATTGGAATTCATTTTGATGATGCGTTGAAGCTTCAAGTGCCCTTTCTGTTGAAGAATAGATATCATAAGCTTCACTTACAACACATCTGGAAATTGGTTATAAGTTATAACAAAATATAGTAGCATAGAGAGAAAACCATCAAATGAGATGGTGGTATGTGTTCTAAAAAAAGGCAAGCACCGATCTTAAGAATCAAACACCATCATATAGAAGATCAAAGCTTAATTAGATATGGTTTAAAATAATATTGAATGTGAATCCTTATAGGGATGTAGAAATTTATGACAAGATTATGAGGCTATATAACTCTTGAAACCAAATTTATATTACCTTCATTTTAAATTAGCAAAACTAATCAAATATTTAAAAAAAAATTGAATCCTAATTTCTTGATCTATTCTATTATAAAATTTAAAATTATGAAACATGTTATTTAAGACAAAGAAATATAATGATATCACATGAAAAAGAGAAAGGAGATAAATCCCTATCTTGTTGAACCCATCTCTCGATCACATAGATTTAATCTCCAAAATTAGGGCATGCATCAAATTCACAAACAAACAAGACATTTGAAAGTCTTTTATTAAAAAATTGAATGTATGCTTTGACAATGAAGAAATATCAAGATTTTCTAAATTTGAAAGAAACAATCATGAGAAATTCTATGCACTGATAAAAGTGGTATAGATTCTACCTTTATAAAATTTATATCATTCTACCTTAATAGAAAAATAATTACATATTTGACAATTGGAAGCTAACAAATTAAAGATTAAATTGAGAAAAATGGAAAAATAAAGGTAAAAATTTGCATAAAATATAGATAGAATGGGATCACTAAAAAATCAAATTATATGTAAGAAACTTTTTTAAATAAAAAGAAATATTGTTTCAAAATTATTACATAGCTAAAATGCACAAATCTATGTAAAATCTCTAGCAAGATTGAGAGGCATACCTTCACCGATATTCTTTTCTTCTGACAGCAGAGACGTCTATCCTTCTATTTATAGAGATCTTGAAAATTATTTTTAGTATAAAATAAAAGTTTAGAAAAACCACTCTTGGACACATTATTGACAAATATCCATCCAAAAGCGAATTTGTCATTAAATACCATATAATATAATCTTTTAAACTTCGGGTGGCCACATGATAGGTCAAAGAAAACTATGGTTATAATCCATTGTTTTAAGGCCCCTTGGTTTATTATTTAAGATCTATCGATAGGATTAAAAGAGGACCAGATATGGATAAGATATCGATATATTCTTTTTTTTTTATAAAGTGGTGCAAAAATATCGATCATTTATTAAGGAGGTTAACTGAAGAGTTGCATACGTATAAGAATAAAAAGAACAAAAGATAGAAAAAAAAAAAAAGAAGGACAAGGGATAAATAAACCCTCAAATAAGGTTTTGGCCTGTATAATTTAAAATAAAATTGCCTTACTTAAACCTTGAGCTCAATGACTAAGCCCTTTGTGCTCATAAAAATCTCATCTAATATATCCAATTCCCTCCATTGCTAAAAATATGCTTGAAGCTTTAGATATCCATTTTCATTTGATGGATATGAATACAAATCTAAATATCAATCTAATGCTAAATTTATGCATATATCTCTTTCAAAAGATTCAAACAACAATTAGATATTGATAATAAGAATATAAATATGAAAATAAATTAATTAGTTAAACTTTATAATAGATTAATATCACATTTTGTATTTTATTAACTCAAAATAGTTATATAAGCGATCTATTTTTTAGAGTTAGCACATAATGGTATGAGAAAAATAACAAACATAAAATTATATCTACTTAAACACTTAACTTTTTTTAGTAAATTTTGGTAATTTTTTAGAGTGCTTAACGATTAATAGAACTAACTATTGAGGATGCAATTCCTTGAATCAAAGATATGATTATATGGAATAAAAATAAAAATTAAAGCTATGCTAAGATCGTCACTTGTATAGTTTTGAGTTTATCAGATCTATTGAGACAAAATAACATTACATACATAATAAGATATTTGGATATACGTAAGATATCATGTATCCATTTTCATATTCATTTTTCATTGATATAATTATACATGTATATTTTAATTGGGTGACAAAATTCATAGTTATATTAGATAAATCTAAATATGAAAAAAGATTATACCAATATTATTCAATCCATTTTTAACTTTACTTAATAGACCACGAGTTTCATCTTTCTTGCTTTAATATAAGTAATAGAACAATTGATTTTAGATTAGCCAAAACTCAATTCCTCCCTCAACTAAATATCTTAATAGATTGGGCAACATCTATTCAATTATAACTTCAATTTAAATTTTTAAGATTAACCTCATTCCCATTGGGTTTAATTTGGGTTGATTGATTGTGCAAACTAATCATCCTTCAAAACATCTTGAATTGGTAATGCATAATCCTCAACTTTATTTAGTTCATACAAGTACTAGATATAAATTTCACTATAAATTAGGTTAAAATGATACTTAACAAAACCTTAGCCAACCAAATATTACGAAATGAGGATACAACTCAACTCAACTCATCTAAGCCTTTTCCCAACTACATGGGGTCGGCTACATGAATTTGGTTCCTCCACTCTACCTATACTGGATTAAATCGATATTCAAATTATAAATAATTATATCTTTTTAATTATTTCTATCCATATTAGTTTTGGTCTACCTCGACCTCTACCTCTATTCTTCTAAAGTTTAACAACTATTTCCATATGAATTGAGCAGTTGTTTGTGCATCATAACATTTTCATTTTGTTCTCTCAAAAATATTTCAAAAATAAAGATAATAGTATGATCATTTTATATCATGTCGTAAACCATTACATATATCATTATATATCCAAAGTTGAGGAACTATTTCTATATGAATTGAGGAGTCATTAACACATTTTTTTGTTGCACATCCTCATTTCCTAATTAATAGATGCTCCAGTTAGAGAGAGTGATATTTTAACAATTCATGATGATAGTATTTGGATGCTCTATTTCTATTTTGAATAGGAACTTATTCCACTCTATTCCCCCAAACAGGCAAGAAAAAGTAAGTGGGCCCCTCAAAAATTCTTATTTTCGTCAGACCACCGTATTCTCATTTTGCTATTCCCGGGGATCCCTTGGAATAGCACAATCACTTACCTTATTCGAAGGGTACTCATGGAAGGAAAAAATCTTCGATTCGGAGAAGAAACCATCTCCTTGACTCTAGGATTTGAGGAGCAGCGATCTCAATGGCGATCGATCTTGGCTTCCAAATTAGATCTAATGCCCACAAGTTGGACACCTCCTCTGCATGGCAAATCTGCCAACAATGCATCTCCGATGGAATCTATGGGAGCACCTCAAAACTCCTGCCACCATTCCCTCTCTAAACCTTTATCCGCACACCTTGCAAAATAATTGAGCCATCACATCAGCTTGCGTTATGCGAGCCTCGCCCATCCGCCCTTCTCTCATGAGCATCAGCTGCATTGCAAGGTTTAAGACATTTTCTATGCGCTGCATGAGACTATCATACCTCAGGTAAAATTTCGAAGACAAACTATGAAGCCTGTTCGAGCCATCGGTGATAGTCGCTGCTTCAACGATGTTCAGATGACTCGGCATCTGCGCAGAATCATGAAGCAAACATTGTTTGAGGTCTTCCATTCCCTCCATGTTTGCAAGCAAGCTTCTTTGATAATTGAGACGAGCTCGCAGCCTCCTGATGTGCTAAAAAAATTCAAAGGAATTCATTTTGATGATGCGTTGAAGCTTCAGGCGCCCTTTCTGTTGAAGAATAGATATGATAAGCTTCACTTACAACACATCTGAAAATTGGTTATAAGTTATAACAAAAGATAGTAGCATAGAGAGAAAAGCCATCAAATGAGATGGTGGTATGTGTTCTAAAAAGGGCGAGCATCGATCTTAAGAATAAAAAACCATCATATGGAAGATCAAAGCTTAATTAGATATGCTTTAAAATAATATTGAATGTGAATCCTTATAGTGATGTAGAAATTTATGACAACATTATGAGGCTATATAACTCTTGAAACCAAATTTTATATTAGCTTCATTTTAAATTAGCAAAACTAATCAAATATTTTTTATAAATTGAATCCTAATTTCTTGATATATTCTATTATAAAATTTAAAATTATGAAACATGTTATTTAAGACAAAGAAATATAATGATATCACATGAAAAAGAGAAAGGAGATAAATCCTTATCTTGTTGAGTCCATCTCTCGATCACATATATTTAATCTCCAAAATTAGGGCATGCATCAAATTCACAAACAAACAAGACATTTGAAAGTATTTTAGTAAAAAATTGAATGTATGCTTTGACAATGAAGAAATATCAAGATTTTCTAAATTTGAAAGAAATGATCATGAGAAATTCTATGCACCGATAAAAATGGTATAGATTCTACCTTTATAAAATTTTGTCATTCTACCTTGATAGTTACACATTTGACAATTGAAAGCTAACAAATTAAAGAATAAATTGAGAAAAATAATTTTAAATATGCAAAAATTAATGGTTAATTGAATTAATAAATAAGTTTAAAACATTAATTAAAAAACATCAAAGTTAATTTAAATATGCAATAATTGATTAATAATAAAATCTATATATATATATATACAGTGGTAGAAAAAATTCCATCACATCAGCACCAATAATCTTGATGAGAATGTTTTGTGATAGAGAAAGAAACGATTATAATACCCTAAAATAATTTTATATTGGATAAAAAAATTAAATAGCTATCAATTAATTTGTACTCAAGTTTTTGAAATCATATAAATTTGGCTTACTAACAAATTAATTAGAATCTAAAATAATTTTATATTGGATAAAAAAATTAAATAGCTATCAATTAATTTGTACTCGAGTTTTTTAAATCATATAAATTTGGCTTACTAACAAATTAATTAGAATAGTAAATGCGCATGAGGCATTACACTTTGATTCCTCCATCCTTTCATTAATTAGCTCGCTGTTGCTTGGAGTCTAAATTCTAACCTTCAGCTCACATAGACAGTCGTTTGGAGTCTAAATTCTAACCTTTGGACCAGTAAATAACGCATGAGGCATTACACTTTGATTCTTCTTTTGAGGGCTTCGCACCGTCAGTTGAGAAAGGAGAATTCTAATCTTCGATTCTTCTTTTGAGGGCTACGCATCGTTGGTTTGAGTAATGAGGGGGTGGCAGCTTAGAAGCCTTTTAAAATTTAATGGCTTTGAAAAATTCAATAGTTTACAAGGTTAATTTTAAAATATGTCCTTGTCTCTCAATAGACCCAACTCAACCATATCTTTTCCTTAGCTCTTTCTTTCTTTTTCTTTTTTCTTTTTTTGTTATTATAAAAAACAATGGTAACACCACCACCACCACCAAACCTGACTCCCCTTTCTACTAAGGGTGCAATTGGAAGACTATGGTGCAATTCATAACAAGAAGAGTAATTGGTTGAAAACATGGCCTCATAAGCTTCAGTTGGCCGTGAGAAATTTCTCTAATGAGAGAAATACTATGAACATGAGAAGGCTTATGACATACAAGAAATAGTAGTAGTTTCTAGAGGATATATATTTGATATGAACCACACCATCCAATTCAAAAAGACGTGAAAGTTTGGGTTGAGTATTTTTTATTTCTAGAGAAATATTTTTTGACTTTGAATTCTCATACAAAGGTATCATTCTAAGATTAGAAATTCTTGTCGCTAATTATCAAACCAACTCGATCTAACATGGCAAAAAATTAATAGATTAAGTTGTATATAATTACAAATGAGTCGGCATGATTAGCATTTTGTTGAAACATTCAAAATTAGGCCTATAGGCCTGATTAATCTTATCGCAATTGACTTGTCTAATATTTGTATACATTAGCTACCCAAGCCTAAAAGTCTAGATCTATATATTTGATCTATCCTACTTTTGCCAACTTATTTTATATTAAAGTTAGGCCAACATTATTATAGCTCAAGTCAAAATGTTAAGCAACAAAAAACCATTTTAATTATATATATAACACTATACTCACGTAAAAGAATTTGAAAAGCAATTGTGTAATGAGAGGAGGAACCAATAGATTAACAAAGATGCAAAGATTGACTTTGCTAAAATTGGGTTAACAATGTCAAGCTAGAGTAACTAATTAAATAGATGAATTAAAATGTCAAAGAACCATCCCAAGTATGACTAGAAACCACCTGTTTATGGGAGAGGTTAGATGTATTCAGTCATGGACTTGTTTATTTTTCATGTTTGTCAAGTTCCAATGAGTAATTTTATAAGCGGCCCATCCTACATCACTTGATTTGTGGTCTTTTCTCTAGATTTTGAAATTTCACAAAGCATGAGCCTTTGTTGTCCTATCACTTTATTTTATTTATTTTTTCTGGATGATTGCCTCCTACAGAGACGCCATCGCCGTCTCTTTTTGAAATCCTCCAAACTCCATTGTCAAAAGGATTTCTTTTGAAACAATTTTTATTGATTCCTTTCACACGTCATGGCAATGGCTTTCTTAAGGAGATAAAGGTCGATAAAACTTAGGTACGGTTCATTATATATTATTTATTTATTTATTTATTTTCTCTCATTATGTGGAAGTGAAGCGATGTTGGGAGGAAAAAAAAAACCAAAGGACACATGCATGATAATGAACGGCAACTAAGGATTCAAGTTGCAAGCATATTTGAAGATATGCATTTGCTTAGATTTTTTTGATTTTATATTAATGATAATTGAAAGGCAGTATCGAATTATTTATTAAGTAAAATATTTACATCGATGAATATTTAGAACCATATATAATGTAGTATTTGGATAAAGCCATGGTAATGAGATGATTTTAGGGCATCGTTTGGCAAATAAGAAAGTAATATTGAAGAATATTTGAAAAAAGATTTTTTGAGAAGATTTTTTTTATGTGGGCACACTTGAATAGCTATAAAAAGAAGTTAGAAAAATGATTTTTCTCAAGTTAGTCATATTTGATTAGCTATTTTGTTTTGATGAGAAATGGATTTGTTTTTTAATTTATTCTTTGATTATGTTATTAATCAAAATTATCAAAGGATAAAAAAAATTTAAAAAAAATTGCCCTCGCTAAATTATCAAGAACTTTCTTTTGACCAGGCTAAACGTTGTTGTTTGTGCTTCGGCCTAGAATCTTTTTGGGCCACACGCATCGGCCATAGCAACCCAAAGAAGTGTAACAATGGAAAAGTCTTTGTGCACCGAAGGCTGATGCATAAAGACTTTCCTGTGTAACACTATCGAAAGGAAAAGACTTATTGTACCGCCTTTCGATGTAGCAAGTATGCATTAGCCACATGGATTGGTCGTTTGCGCATGCAGGTGCATGTGCGGTATGCGACAAGGCCCATTGGGCCATCGCATGTGCGCCGGCATGCATGGGAGGTCAATCAACGCGATCAGTACAAGCTTGCTGCACCGAAGGGCGATGCAGCAAGACTTTTCCATATCTCAAACATACATCCATGCATCATGCATCATGTACAGATTCCAATATTGTCATGCATCGCCGCACTTTTATAGGGATAGAATAACTAGTTGGAAAACTAGTTGATTATGAAGATTAAAATATTAAAATTCTCTTAACATAAAATACTAACACAACAACATTAAATTGAGAAGGAAGAGATAGGTATATACCAGTTCTTATAGATGAAAATTTACCACATATAAAGTAGTCCATTCCTTTACAAGAATATTAAATATTAAATCAATTATGTGAAATATAAATATCAATTATTAAATATATCATGTAAAATATAGAAAGAATGTTAAAAGATAAGTAAGATAAGAAAAATATGCAGTATGGAAGCAAATGATAAACGTTGGCAAGTCAATGAATTTATGAAGTCAAGAGAAGTGACAAGTTAGCGAGTTAGCAAGCAGAGCAAGCAAACAAATAGAAGGAAAGAAAATCAAGAAGCAAGGAAATAAGAAAGGAGTAAAATAAAGATGGGAAAGAAGAGGGGAATAAAAGACACGAGTCCTTGCGACCTATCGATAACATGAAGATCTCTTTTAGGGGTTATTGGGAATGAACACTCATACACATGATCAGTGTATGAAATTTTTATATTTAGATTATGATAAATTATTTTAGAAATTACATTTATTCTTTATTTTAGGAATAAAAGATTAGCAACGAAAGGGATGTTAATCTTTAATTCCCCAAAATAAAAGTTAATTATGAAAATTTATCTGTTTCGCGCTAAATAACCTCTTCTGATTGGAAAGAAGTCCAAACTTTGAAGGTAGAGGGCCCTCTCAAGCTCTAATTTAACTTTGACTTTTTTTTTCTCTCCACTAGATGAATATTTTCAATTGAATTGCTTAGGGTATTTGGGAAAGTCTTGCTGCATCGTACTCGATAATTGGTGCGCATTGCGTGCACGTGCGCATGCCAAAACAGAAAAGGATACTTTTGCCTTTGGCTCGCGCCAATCATCAGAGGCGGTGCAGCACATTGCACCATGCACCGCCTCGGTGCAGCAAGACTTTTCCTAGGGTATTTAAAGTTGGGAGAGGTAGCAAAGAGGATGAGCACCTTCAAAGTAGAAAAAGCTGTTTTTAAACTAAGATATCAGCACTTGGGTTCAGATTAGGAGTTTTAGGGAAAAGGCTAAGGGTTAATAGAAGGAAGAGAGCCAGCACGAAGAAAGTTATTGAGGTACAAAAAGATCTAGAAATAAAAGAGAGTTAGTATAGTAAATCGGGTGTTATATAATTGGTCAACAGAGTGTAAACATGTGATAACTCATATTTAGTCCAACATTGGATGTGAAAGGAATGTGTTATATGCTTATAACTCAAGTCCACTTGCTACCCACTAACTTCCGTTCGAGTTTTTGAGCCATATGGTTTCAGTCCGTTAACGAGGTTAATTCGGCTAACATGAGAAAAGGGCTACTATCCATGGGACTAATGATCCGATTCAGGATAAATTCTGGCTAGCATTATAAGGTGGAAAGATTATGATAACCCACATTGAGTCTCATATTGGATGGAAAAGGAGTGTATTATGTGCTTATAACTTAAGTTTACTTGCTATCCAGTAACTTCCATTCGAATTTTTGGCAACGCAGTTTCTGTCCATTAACGAGATTAATTGGGCTTGGAGCATATTATAAAACCTTATAGTCCAATATATTAAAGTATCAATTATCAAATTATTCTTGTTTTTAAGTCATGTTTGGATTGACTATTGAGACACCCACAGTTTTTAGCAACCAGATAAAATTATTATCGGCAGCTGGCACCAACAATTATCCCTAAACAAGCTCTTTGCTAATTTTTAGCAACATATATTTATAGCTACATCTGTAACTTTCCTCCATAACATTTTATTTGCTAATTTTTGTGAAGTTCTTGGTCTCTGAATCTTTGATCTTTAAGTTTTTTTTACTGAATTGATTAGGATTCTACTTCCTTAGCAGATATCCTTCTGGGTTCTGGATTTCATTTTGGAACTGTTGATATCCGTTGTTTTGTTTAGGACTGTTTTGATGCTTGGGAATTGGATTTAAATGGAAGAAAGGATTGATTTCCGCTATTGTCCTCCATAGTACTGTACCCAGAAACTGCAGAGAGTTTCATTGCCAGCCATCCAAAGTAACAGCAAGGCCTGCCAATCTTTGCTGAACTATGAATCTAGCACTGGGTTTACTTCTCATGAAATAGAACTCAAACGTAAGATCTGTGTTGGAAATCCAACATCCATATTTGAAAATCGTATTCAAGGTGGCATTAATAGAGTGACAGATGTAGGAAGAGAACCCTGAATAAAACGTAGGAGATCCAGGGTCTATCGATCATATAGCCATAAATAATTTGTGAGCTTACCCCTACACAGCTTGTTTGATATATTCCACACATCTCCAGCTACAAATAAGTTCAGCGCAGTACCAATTTACCACTGAAAACAAACCAATCTCTCACAAGCATCTTCTGAAAGCAAACTGATGTGCCATTAAATCTATTGATAATCACAGTAATGAAATATAACACATCGTAGGCTCTTGAAACTATTAAGCACTTGCCTGATGATATTGAGGACACCACCATCTCTTATTTTTATTAGCTCATCTTGAACGATGAAGATTTACAAGCGAGCATGATACCTACAAATGAATGGAAGCAAACTGATGTGCCATCTTGGACAGTTGTTATCTTTTGTTTTATTTTATTCTTTGGGGTAATGGTGTTACATATCACATGATCCAATCTTGTGTTGGACTGCCTCATCGACCTCGTCGAGCGTAAGGCCAATAATAGACCTTCCTTGGCCACTCCTGCCATGCCAGTGGAGCTGCTCCGAGTTCGCCGGTTCGAGGACAAGAGAAGGAGTAGGGAAGGATCAGCAGCAGTTACACGATAGGGACGAGAATGACACCGGCCCTCCGTTTGGCTTGTTCTAGAACAAGGAGGAGAAGAAGAAGGGCCGGATGTCAAAGGAGAACCGTCCGATCAGAGAAGATTTTTCTGTTTGGTTTGTAATCTAGACATGGGAGTCATCTCTCTCTTCCTTTCTCAGCAAAAGTTTGTTGGGGGTAGTTTGGGTTTTTTTTTGGGTATATCCTCTCTTTATCCCTCCAATAAAATATAACAAGAGGGAATAACAAAAATTTATTCCAAGAAATTTTCATTTTGCGTTTGATACCTTCTATGGGATAATCAGGGAATATCCCTAAGGATATCCCCTAAAAAAATACTATCCCATACATTTATCAATGTTTTTGGAATCAAACACTACCTAAGTTTTTGCATACTAAATCAAGCCAGACACCACCTTAGCACAATAATATTTAATTCACCTTACATAATTAAGCATATAAGCCAAAAGACACAACACTTTTCATAGAGTGAAAGAAGAAAAGCCTTCAACTAATAAAGCAAAAGATAAGAAACTGCCATATGAGCTTCCAAAAGTTATTTTAGATAGGTTCCAAATACCAGAAAGACAAAAAGAACAACAACAGCAAAATAAAAGGGAGAGATCATACTGGAGACACACAGACATCATCCAAATTAGATCGGATGCCCACAGGTTGGACACCTTCTCTGCGTGGCAAATCTGCCAACAATGCATCTGCGATGAAATCTATGGGAGCACCTCAAAACTCCTACCACCATTCCCTCCATAAACCTTTCTCCACAGACCCTGCAAAATGCTTGAGCCATCACATCGGCTTGCGTTATGCGAGCCTCGCCCATCCGCCCTTCTCTCATGAGCATCAGCTCTGTTGCAAGGATCAAAACATTTTCTATGCACTGCATAAGACTATCATACCTCAGGTTAAATTCTGAAGACAAACTATGAAGCCTGTTCGAGCCATTGATGATAGTCGCTGCTTCAACGATGTTCAAATGACCTAGCATCTGCTTAGAATCATGAAGCAAACATTGTTTGAGGTATTCCATTCCCTCAATGTTTGCAAGCAAGCTTCTTTGATGATTGAGGCGAGCTCGCAGCGTCCTGATGTGCTGAAATAATTCAAGGGAATTCATTTTGATGATGCGTTGAAGCTTCAGGCGCCCTTTCTGTTGAAGAATAGATCTGATAAGCTTCACTTACAACACAACTAGAAATTGGTTATAAGTTATAACATAGATTTAATCTCCAAAATTAGGACATGCATCAAATTCACAAACAAACAAGGCATTTGAAAGTCTTTTATTAAAAAATTGAATGTATGCTTTGACAATGAAGAAATATCAAGATTTTCTAAATTTAAAAGAAACGATCATGAGAAATTCTATGCACTGATAAAAATGGTATAGATTCTACCTTTATAAAATTTTATATCATTCTACCTTAATAGCAAAATAATTACACATTTGACAATTGGAAGCTAACAAATTAAAGAATAAATTGAGAAAAATAGCAAAATAAATGTAAAAATTTGCATAAAATATAGATAGAATGGGATCACTAAAAAAATCAAATTATATGTAAGAAACTTTTTTTAAATAAAAAGAAATATTGTTTCAAAATTATTACATAGCTAAAATGCACAAATCTATGTAAAATCTCTAGCAAGATTGAGAGGCATACCTTCACCGATACTCTTTTCTTCTAACAGTAGAGACGTCTATCCTTCTATTTATAAAGATCTTGAAAATTATTTTTAGTATAAAATAAAAGTTTAGAAAAACCACTCTTGGACACATTATTGACAAATATCCATCCAAAAACGAATTTGTTGTTGAATACCACTATAATATGATGGTTTAAATTTAGGGCGGCCGCAGGACAGGTCAAAGAAAACTGCGGTTACAATCCATTGTTTTAAGGCACTTTGGTTTATTATTTAAGATTTGTCGGTAGGAATAAAAGAGGACCTGACACGGATAAGATATCGATATATTCTTTTTTTTATAAAGCGGTGCAAAAATATCGATCATTTATTAAGGAGGTTAACTGAAAAGTTGCATACTTATAAGAATAAAAAGAACAAAAGATTAAAAAAAAAAAAGAAGGGCGAGGGATAAATAAACCCTCAAATAAGGTTTTGGCCAATATAATTTGAAATAAAATTGCCTTACTTAAACCTCGAGCTCAATGACTAAGCCCTTTGTCCTCATAAAAATCTCATCTAATATATTCCAATTCCCTCCATTACTAAAAATATGCTTGAAGCTTTAGATATCCATTTTCATTTGATGGATATGAATACAAATCTAAATATCAATCTAATGCTAAATTTATGCATATATCTCTTTCAAAAGATTCAAACAACAATTAGATATTGATAATAAGAATATAAATATGAAAATAAATTAATTAGTTAAACTTTATAATAGATTATTATCACATTTTGTATTTTATTAACTCAAAATAGTTATATAAGCCTTCTATTTTTTTAGAGTTAGCATATAATGGTATGACAAAAATAACAAACATACAATTATATCTACTTAATCACTTAACTTTTTTAGTAAATTTTGGTAATTTTTCAAAGTGCTTAAAAATTAATAGAACTAACTATTGAGGATGCAATTCCTTGAATCAAAGATATGATTATATGGAATAAAAATAAAAATTAAAGCTATGCTAAGATCATCACTTGTATAGTTTTTGAGTTTATCAGATCTATTGAGACTAAATAGCATTACATACATAATAAGATATTTGGATATATGTAAGATATCATGCATCCATTTTCATACTCATTTTTCTTTGCTATAATTATACATGTAGATTTTAATTGGGTGACAAAATTCATAGTTATATTAGATAAATCTAAATATGGAAAAATATTATACTAATATTATTCAATCCATTTTTACCTTTACTTAATAGACCACGAGTTTCATCTTTCTTGCTTTAATATAAATAATAGAACAATTGATTTTAGATTAGCCAAAACTCAATTCCTCCCTCAACTAAATATCTTATAATAGATTGGGCAACATCTATTCAATTATAACTTCAATTTAAATTTTTAAGATTAACCTCATTCACATTGGGTTTAATTTGGATTGATTGCCTATGCAAACTAAACGTCCTTCAAAACATCTTGAATTGGTAATGCATAATCCTCAACTTTATTTAGTTCATACAAGTATTAGATATAAAATTCACTATGAATTAGGTTAAAATGATACTTAACAAAACCTTAGCCAACCAAATATTATGAAATGAGGATACAACTCAACTCAACTCATCTAAGCCTTTTCCCAACTATATGGGGTCGGCTACATGAATTTGGTTTCTCCACTCTACTCTATACAGGATTAAATCAACATTCAAATTATAAATAGTTAATTTTTTTTAATTATTTCTATCCATATTAGTTTTGGTCTACCTCTATCTCTACCTCTATTCTTCTAAAGTTTAACAACTATTTCCATATGAATTGAGCAGTTGTTTGTGCATCATAGCATTTTCATTTTTGTTCTCTCAAAAATATTTAAAAAATAAAGATAATGGTTTGATCGTTTTTTATTATGTCATAAACCATTACATATATCATTATATCATTATATATCCAAAGTTGAGGAACTATTTCTATATGAATTGAGGAGTCATTAACACATATTTTTTTGTTGCACATCCTCATTTCATAATTAATAGATGTTTCAGTTAGAAAGAGTGATCTTTTAACAATTCATGATGATAGTATTTGGATGCCCTATTCCTGTCTGGAATAAGGACTTATTCCTCTCTATTCTCCCAAATAGGCAAGAAAAAGTAAGTGGACCGCTCAGAGATTCTTATTCTCGTCAAACCACCGTATTCTCATTTTGCTATTCCTGGTGACCCCATAGAATAGCACAATTCTCACTTACCTTATTTGAAGTGTACTGGTGGAAGGAAAAAATCTTTGATTCAGAGAAGAAACCATCTCCCTGACTCTAGGATTTAAGGAGCAGCAATCTCAACGGCGATCGATCTTGGCTTCCCGAGGCTATCTGGTGTCAATACGTATCAATCTAAGCGGCGAGTGACCTTAGGCGTGAAGGGCATAGGTACGTGTCCGTCCCCAATCCTGCTTCCATTTCCTTTTGCTAAGGCTTCATGTTATTTTTTCCTATCTTTTTGAGCAATCTTTCATCGTTATTTTTCTCAATATCTTTTCTTCTTTCCTTTTCAGCGTTCTTTCATTGTTATCTTTCCCAATATCTTATCTTCTTTGTAGGGTTTATGTGATCAGGATGGATACTTGACGATCGTCTAACCTAGTAGTTTTCTTCTTTGAAAAATTCAAATAATGTTGAGTCTTTAGTTTTTTCACATGATTTCTATTTATAATTCTACATTATAATCTGAATCTAGGGTCTTCAAATGTTTTCAAGATTCTTTCCAGCTTCATTAGTCAATCCTTTCCTATCTTGAGTTGTCCACGGTTTGAATTGGTGTTAATGAATTAATATGGTTGTCTTGATTTGTTTTGAGAGGCAGCTTGTTAGGTTTGGATGCAATCATATCATTCTTCGTGGTTCTGGTTTTCTTAAAAGAAAATCAATTTTTTTAGGATCTCTAAAATTTCGAGTTTTGCCCGTCTGGGAAACACAAAATTCTTTTTGAGAAAAAAAATACCGATATCTTGGGGAACGGTGATAGAAGATGAGCTTATGGTGTACCATGTAATGTGAACAATTCATTTTAACATTTCATCCTTAAAAAATCCATATTAGCTGATCTTTTATACACCCACCTTAGTTTCTAGAGTTGGATTGGTGATTGCAGCTTTGTGTTCAACTCTCTGGTTTTCAAGTGGATTACTGAGAGTACAGAATCCAATCTGCCAATTATTCAAATTAAATTGCAATGGTCATTGGTTGATATTTTGACATCCTAACAAATTGAGAAAAGGTAAGTGGTTATGGGAACATAATATTGCATCTAAAATGCTCTTCTCAGAACCTCTCGTTATCAGACTTTGGTAGAAGAGACTGCACCTGTCTTGATATTTCTCCATGATCCTTTCTTGTGAAACATTTTGTGATGACTGGACTGTAGGATTGGGAGTTTTTGTTCTATCTCGCTACAAATATGATTTTTATGGTTTATTTTTTTTGAAAGATGTGATCTCATATTAGCTTCATTCTTATGTTTAACTCTCTGAAAGTTTTTCCATATTCTTATCTATCTTACATTTTTCATTTATGATGCATCTTTCTTTCCAACATGAATTTTTTGAAAACCATCTTAGTGTCTTGAGCATTGCAAAAGTTTATGATCAGATCAAACAGAAAAGTTGTTCGGTGATGAAGGCATTGGTAAGCCTGAAATATATTGAAGCTCTTAATTGCATAATGTCCTTAAGATTATGTAACAATTTGGAGATGTGGTGCAGACTTGACGGCTATAAAACTAAAATGTGGTATGAATTCCATCAACAACATCTAAACATGAATCTAAAAATTGTTTATTATATAGAAGGCCAGAATACTTGGGAGACAAAACATAGTATGCACCCATGAGGTTCTTATAGATGTGGACATAAAAAGCTTGACAGCAGTATAATCTTAAAGTCATGCCCTTAAGAACCCAGACATCGGATGAAACCCATAGAAGCACTTTTAAGTGCCTAAACACTGAATGTAGTGCAAACTGTAAACAAAGGTTAGACTGATGTTTTCCTCATTGTAGTATGGATCCATGAAGAAACATGCCATTGAATGTTCAACCAAAATTTGGTTCATTTGAATTGTTAATAGAGGAAGACATCATTAGCAGATAAGATAATATGCATGGCAATTTTTTTTATATTATCAGTCATCCAGAATTTTGCAAACAGTTTTCTTTAATAGTTTGGATGGATTTTCTGGTGATAATATATAAACAATTGTTTTTTGACATTTGTCTATTCCAAAATGCAGGTGGGAATAACAGATGATTTTGAATATTTGCAATGATTATTGAAACATTCTGGAGCTAAATCCTGATTGCATAGTTCAGTGTGCAAAATATACTAGTAGCTTGAAATTTTCGTATCGAAACTTATTTTCATTTTCTTCCTGTAATTTGGGCACTTGCTCTTGTTTTTGTGGAGATAGAATGGCTTTCTCTCTATCCAAGCTTGGGTAATTGGTGCATATGATTATTGTTTGGGCATTTTGATATTGAACATATGCCTTGGGTTGTAGGTGTAAAGTATAGTAGTGGTCTTGTATAGATTTCAGAATATTTATGAAGAAAACAGCTTATTGCATGTTTTTTTTTACTTGAAGAAAACATGAGAGAGATTTATCTTTATATCTGCTGTGGTACACACTGCATTATTAATTTTTTTAGCAACTGATCGATTCTTGTTAGAATCTATGAGTAATATGTGTTATGTGGTTGAATTCATGAACTACATGTAAGAATGGAACTCCAAAGATGAGAGCATGGATTCATTCAGCAAGCGTAAGGCTAGAAACAACAAACTTAGAGCAAGCCTAATAATTTTGAAGGCTGACAATAAATTTCTGGAATGTTGATTGAAATGGTTGTCCATAATTGATTATTGGCCCTTTTAGAAGAGGAACAAGTATGCTAAAAAAGGACAACGCTTGGGAGGCCAAAGATTACCTGGCTGGAGGTGAAGCGGAAAGTTATCACAAGGCTAAATTTAGAATTGCATCTCAACTATGATATGGGGTTGGTGCCACCTAGCTGCCTATGTATCACCTAGTCTTCTAAATGTTAAACATGCCTTTAGTCAAAGAAGAAGATAATTTGTATCCAAATTACCTTTTATTTCAGATGCCCTTGGTCAAAGAAAATTGGTTTTGGACTGTACCATAATTTGGATATAGAAAGAAAGTTGGTTTTAGTGATTAGGGAACGACTTTGTGCACCACCCCAAGGCCTAGATAGCCTCGCACCATGCGGGCATGCGTGCCACGGCCCAATGGGCGGTGGCACGCTCCGCATGTGCACCCACACGGGCGCGCGGCCAATGGGCATGTCCGTTACGTGCTTCCTGCACCGAAGGCGGTGCATAAAGACTTTTCATAGTGATTATATGTGGCTTATTGGGCTGATAATGGGCTGGATGATGATCTCTTAAGCTTGGCCTGAGCATTGTAGCTAGTGACCAAGCTTGGCTAGAGACATAGTATGGTAGGGTCTAGCACGAATGACTGCAAGGCTAGAAAATGAAAATAAGTTGCGGTAAGAAAATGACCGCAAGTGTCAAAAGATTGAGAAGAATGGTATACTTAAGTTGTTCCAGCGTTTGTAATTATATTCTTCTGGCTAAATTGATAAATCATTTTTTCTTCTCATTTGCTCAAGGGATATTTTTGAGATTTATAAAAAATTCGTTATCTATTCCTAATGGAATACAGGCTTATTCCTCTGTCATCCTAACACCATTTGGAATAACACTGCATTAATTGCATTGGAATAACATGAAATACCAGATTTTAAACCAAACAGAAATTGGGAATAACAAAGGGAATAAGCTATTCTTGAGGAATTCGTATTCCTCTTTCTGGAATAACTTTTTGTTATCCAAACACTACCTAGATATATAAAGATCAAAAAATCTAATACATATTATGATTTAAGACATGATATAAAGGTGGCATTATCTTTCCCTTTTTTTCTTTTTCTTTAAGAATTAGATTGAAAATGTGATAATTGGCATTTGAATCCTAAAACACTCTCTAAAGCAAGTTCTTAGGAGAGGAGGGCTAACTGATAGAATTAAATCATACAATAATTAATACTAACATAATAAAAATATACACAATACACGGATTCAACCTGTATAGGCCATAATTAATATGTATGTAGACCGTCTTATTGAAAAAACTGGTATTGAATATATTTTTTGAATTTTGATTTTGATTACAGAACTTTTTAATAAATCTTTTTGAAGGGTTTGTCTTTCAGTAACAATATAGAGGTCATATATATACATTATCGAAATCCATATTCTTATTCATAAAATCGACTGCTCTTCTCAAGTTCTTAAATTATTTTGCAAAATATTGGCATGCAATGCACATTGGCACGTTCAAGAGAGCAATTTACGAAAGAATTCGAAATAGCTAACTAGAACACTGCTTTTATACCTTCCATCTTTATAAACACTCTAGAATCCCTCTTTTAGTGTTATACCTCAAAGCTATGTTAATTGACACTTTGGAAATATTTGTTGGTCCAAGATGCCAAAAAAATTGGGGTGATGAGGAGATGCAAAGAATAGTGAAGAAAATTTCCAGCATTGTCATGGAGGAAGATGAGGCTTTTTTTTCATAGAGATGGTTTTTCTTAGTGTAATTAATAACAACTATAACTGGTCATTGACCTTATTAGATAAGAAAATTTTCAATTGAAACAAATGTTACACATGAAGATAAATTTTGTCAAATCATACTTTGGATTCCAAGATTTGCAATGAGCTAAGAATAAATGCTCAAAAACCTCGTAATATCAAACAAAAAACTTTTTATGCATCGCGCGATATGCGCGGTACAGAAAGCGTGCATCTCGCATGCATGTACCAAAGATATTTTTGTTTTTTTTGTGTTGTGCGTATGGTCACGCAGGCATGCAGTGTGCCTCTTCTTGCGGCGCACAAAGAATTTTCCATATTAAAAATCTTATAACTATGTTAACGTCCATTCTTACATTGTCCTAGTACAAGTCTGAAAATGGGTTGGCCCAGCCCAACACCCTAGACTAGGCCAACTAAAAGTTTAAGCCCTAGCAGCCTACTTCCACTGATTAGTTCTTCCACACAGCAGTGCATCGCTACATCAAACATTTTTAAATAGATAAGTCGTTGGTCCAAATTAGATCATACTGGAGATACACAAACATCATCCAAATTAGATCTGATGCCCGTAGGTTGGACACCTCCTCTGCATGGCAAATCTGCCAACAATGCATCTCCGATGGAGTCTATGGGAGCACCTCAAAACTCTTGCCACCATTCCCTCTCTAAAACTTTAACCATAGACCCTGCAAAATGCTTGAGCCATCACATCAGCTTGCGTTATGCGAGCCTTGCCCATCCGCCCTTCTCTTATGAGCATCAGCTGCATTGCAAGGATCAGGACATTTTCTATGCACCGCATGAGACTATCATACCTCAGGTAAAATTCTAAAGACAAACTATGAAGCCTGTTCGAGCCATCGGTGATTGTCGCCGCTTCAACGATGTTCAAATGACTCAGCATCCGCTCAGAATCTTGAAGCAAACATTGTTTGAGGTCTTCCATTCCCTCCATGTTTGCAAGCAAGCTTCTTTGATAATTGAGGCAAGCTCGCAGCCTCCTGATGTGCTAAAAAAATTCAAAGGAATTCATTTTGATGATGCGTTGAAGCTTCAGGCACCCTTTCTGTTGAAGAATAGATCTGATAAGCTTCACTTACAACATAGCTGGAAATTGGTTATAAGTTATAACAAAAGATAGTAGCATAGAGAGAAAAGCCATCAAATGAGATGGTGGTATGTGTTCTAAAAAAAGGTGACCACCGATCTTAAGAATAAAACATCATCATATAGAAGATCAAAGCTTAATTAGATATGGTTTAAAATAATATTGAATGTGAATACTTATAGGGATGTATAAATTTATGACAAGATTATGAGGCTATATAACTCTTGAAACCAAATTTTATATTAGCTTCATTTTAAATTAGCAAAACTATCAAATATTTTTTAAGAAATCGAATCCTAATTTCTTGATCTATTCTATTATAAAATTTAAAATTATGAAACACATTATTTAAGACAAAGAAATATAATGATATCACATAAAAAAGAGAAACAAGATACATCCTTATCTTGTTGAGTCCATCTCTCAATCACATATATTTAATCTCCAAAATTAGGGCATGCATCAAATTCACAAACAAACAAGTCATTTGAAAGTCTTTTATTAAAAAATTGAATGTATGCTTTGACAATGAAGAAATATCAAGATTTTCTAAATTTAAAAGAAACGATCATGACAAATTCTATGCACTGATAAAAATGGTATAGATTCTACCTTTATAAAATTTTATATCATTCTACCTTAATAGCAAAATAATTACACATTTGACAATTGGAAGCTAACAATTAAAAATAAATAGAGAAAAATAGCAAAATAAATGTAAAAATTTGCATAAAATATAGATAGAATGGGATCACTAAAAAAATCAAATTATATGTAAGAAACTTTTTTTAAATAAAAAGAAATATTGTTTCAAAATTATTACATAGCTAAAATGCACAAATCTATGTAAAATCTCTAGCAAGATTGAGAGGCATACCTTCACCGATACTCTTTTCTTCTAACAGTAGAGACGTCTATCCTTCTATTTATAAAGATCTTGAAAATTATTTTTAGTATAAAATAAAAGTTTAGAAAAACCACTCTTGGACACATTATTGACAAATATCCATCCAAAAACGAATTTGTTGTTGAATACCACTACAATATGATGGTTTAAATTTAGGGCGGCCGCAGGACAGGTCAAAGAAAACTGTGGTTACAATCCATTGTTTTAAGGCACTTTGGTTTATTATTTAAGATTTGTCGGTAGGATTAAAAGAGGACCTGACACGGATAAGATATCGATATATTCTTTTTTTTATAAAGCGGTGCAAAAATATCGATCATTTATTAAGGAGGTTAACTGAAAAGTTGCATACTTATAAGAATAAAAAGAACAAAAGATTAAAAAAAAAAAAAGAAGGGCGAGGGATAAATAAACCCTCAAATAAGGTTTTGGCCAATATAATTTGAAATAAAATTGCCTTACTTAAACCTCGAGCTCAATGACTAAGCCCTTTGTCCTCATAAAAATCTCATCTAATATATTCCAATTCCCTCCATTGCTAAAAATATGCTTGAAGCTTTAGATATCCATTTTCATTTGATGGATATGAATACAAATCTAAGTATCAATCTAATGCTAAATTTATGCATATATCTCTTTCAAAAGATTCAAACAACAATTAGATATTGATAATAAGAATATAAATATGAAAATAAATTAATTAGTTAAACTTTATAATAGATTATTATCACATTTTGTATTTTATTAACTCAAAATAGTTATATAAGCCTTCTATTTTTTTAGAGTTAGCATATAATGGTATGACAAAAATAACAAACATACAATTATATCTACTTAATCACTTAACTTTTTTAGTAAATTTTGGTAATTTTTCAAAGTGCTTAAAAATTAATAGAACTAACTATTGAGGATGCAATTCCTTGAATCAAAGATATGATTATATGGAATAAAAATAAAAATTAAAGCTATGCTAAGATCATCACTTGTATAGTTTTTGAGTTTATCAGATCTATTGAGACTAAATAGCATTACATACATAATAAGATATTTGGATATATGTAAGATATCATGCATCCATTTTCATATTCATTTTTCTTTGATATAATTATACATGTAGATTTTAATTGGGTGACAAAATTCATAGTTATATTAGATAAATCTAAATATGGAAAAATATTACTAATATTATTCAATCCATTTTTACCTTTACTTAATAGACCACGAGTTTCATCTTTCTTGCTTTAATATAATAATAGAACAATTGATTTTAGATTTGCCAAAACTCAATTCCTCCCTCAACTAAATATCTTATAATAGATTGGGCAACATCTATTCAATTATAACATCAATTTAAATTTTTAAGATTAACCTCATTCACATTGAGTTTAATTTGGATTGATTGCCTATGCAAACTAAACGTCCTTCAAAACTTCTTGAATTGGTAATGCATAATCCTCAACTTTATTTAGTTCATACAAGTATTAGATATAAATTTCACTATGAATTAGGTTAAAATGATACTTAACAAAACCTTAGCCAACCAAATATTATGAAATGAGGATACAACTCAACTCAGCTCATCTAAGCCTTTTCCCAACTATATGGGGTGGGCTACATGAATTTGGTTTCTCCACTCTACTCTATACAGGATTAAATCAACATTCAAATTATAAATAGTTATATTTTTTTAATTATTTCTATCCATATTAGTTTTGGTCTACCTCTATCTCTACCTCTATTCTTCTAAAGTTTAACAACTATTTCCATATGAATTGAGCAGTTGTTTGTGCATCATAGCATTTTCATTTTTGTTCTCTCAAAAATATTTAAAAAATAAAGACAATGGTTTGATCGTTTTATATTATGTCATAAACCATTACATATATCATTATATATCCAAAGTCGAGGAACTATTTCTATATGAATTGAGGAGTCATTAACACATATTTTTTTGTTGCACATCCTCATTTCATAATTAATAGATGTTCAAGTTAGAAAGAGTGATCTTTTAACAATTCATGATGATAGTATTTGGATGCCATATTCCTGTCTGGAATAAGGACTTATTCCTCTCTATTCTCCCAAATAGGCAAGAAAAAGTAAGTGGACCGCTCAGAGATTCTTATTCTCGTCAAACCACCGTATTCTCATTTTGCTATTCCTGGTGACCCCATAGAATAGCACAATTCTCACTTACCTTATTTGAAGTGTACTGGTGGAAGGAAAAAATCTTTGATTCAGAGAAGAAACCATCTCCCTGACTCTAGGATTTAAGGAGCAGCAATCTCAACGGCGATCGATCTTGGCTTCCCGAGGCTATCTGGTGTCAATACGTATCAATCTAAGCGGCGAGTGACCTTAGGCGTGAAGGGCATAGGTACGTGTCCGTCCCCAATCCTGCTTCCATTTCCTTTTGCTAAGGCTTCATGTTTTTTTTCCTATCTTTTTGAGCAATCTTTCATCGTTATTTTTCTCAATATCTTTTCTTCTTTCCTTTTCAGCGTTCTTTCATTGTTATCTTTCCCAATATCTTATCTTCTTTGTAGGGTTTATGTGATCAGGATGGATACTTGACGATCGTCTAACCTAGTAGTTTTCTTCTTTGAAAAATTCAAATAATGTTGTCTTTAGTTTTTCACATGATTTCTATTTATAATTCTACATTATAATCTGAATCTAGGGTCTTCAAATGTTTTCAAGATTCTTTCCAGCTTCATTAGTCAATCCTTTCCTATCTTGAGTTGTCCACGGTTTGAATTGGTGTTAATGAATTAATATGGTTGTCTTGATTTGTTTTGAGAGGCAGCTTGTTAGGTTTGGATGCAATCATATCATTCTTCGTGGTTCTGGTTTTCTTAAAAGAAAATCAATTTTTTTAGGGTCTCTAAAATTTCGAGTTTTGCCGTCTGGGAAACACAAAATTCTTTTTGAGAAAAAAATACCGATATCTTGGGGAACGGTGATAGAAGATGAGCTTATGGTGTACCATGTAATGTGAACAATTCATTTTAACATTTCATCCTTAAAAAATCCATATTAGCTGATCTTTTATACACCCACCTTAGTTTCTAGAGTTGGATTGGTGATTGCAGCTTTGTGTTCAACTCTCTGGTTTTCAAGTGGATTACTGAGAGTACAGAATCCAATCTGCCAATTATTCAAATTAAATTGCAATGGTCATTGGTTGATATTTTGACATCCTAACAAATTGAGAAAAGGTAAGTGGTTATGGGAACATAATATTGCATCTAAAATGCTCTTCTCAGAACCTCTCGTTATCAGACTTTGGTAGAAGACACTGCACCTGTCTTGATATTTCTCCATGATCCTTTCTTGTGAAACATTTTGTGATGACTGGACTGTAGGATTGGGAGTTTTTGTTCTATCTCGCTACAAATATGATTTTTATGGTTTATTTTTTTTGAAAGATGTGATCTCATATTAGCTTCATTCTTATGTTTAACTCTCTGAAAGTTTTCCATATTCTTATCTATCTTACATTTTTCATTTATGATGCATCTTTCTTTCCAACATGAATTTTTTGAAAACCATCTTAGTGTCTTGAGCATTGCAAAAGTTTATGATCAGATCAAACAGAAAAGTTGTTCGGTGATGAAGGCATTGGTAAGCCTGAAATATATTGAAGCTCTTAATTGCATAATGTCCTTAAGATTATGTAACAATTTGGAGATGTGGTGCAGACTTGACGGCTATAAAACTAAAATGTGGTATGAATTCCATCAACAACATCTAAACATGAATCTAAAAATTGTTTATTATATAGAAGGCCAGAATACTTGGGAGACAAAACAAGTATGCACCCATGAGGTTCTTATAGATGTGGACATAAAAAGCTTGACAGCAGTATAATCTTAAAGTCATGCCCTTAAGAACCCAGACATCGGATGAAACCCATAGAAGCACTTTTAAGTGCCTAAACACTGAATGTAGTGCAAACTGTAAACAAAGGTTAGACTGATGTTTTCCTCATTGTAGTATGGATCCATGAAGAAACATGCCATTGAATGTTCAACCAAAATTTGGTTCATTTGAATTGTTAATAGAGGAAGACATCATTAGCAGATAAGATAATATGCATGGCAATTTTTTTTATATTATCAGTCATCCAGAATTTTGCAAACAGTTTTCTTTAATAGTTTGGATGGATTTTCTGGTGAGAATTGATCTTGTTTTTTGACATTTGTCTATTCCAAAATGCAGGTGGGAATAACAGATGATTTTGAATATTTGCAATGATTATTGAAACATTCTGGAGCTAAATCCTGATTGCATAGTTCAGTGTGCAAAATATACTAGTAGCTTGAAATTTTCGTATCGAAACTTATTTTCATTTTCTTCCTGTAATTTGGGCACTTGCTCTTGTTTTTGTGGAGATAGAATGGCTTTCTCTCTATCCAAGCTTGGGTAATTGGTGCATATGATTATTGTTTGGGCATTTTGATATTGAACATATGCCTTGGGTTGTAGGTGTAAAGTATAGTAGTGGTCTTGTATAGATTTCAGAATATTTATGAAGAAAACAGCTTATTGCATGTTTTTTTTTACTTGAAGAAAACATGAGAGAGATTTATCTTTATATCTGCTGTGGTACACACTGCATTATTAATTTTTTTAGCAACTGATCGATTCTTGTTAGAATCTATGAGTAATATGTGTTATGTGGTTGAATTCATGAACTACATGTAAGAATGGAACTCCAAAGATGAGAGCATGGATTCATTCAGCAAGCGTAAGGCTAGAAACAACAAACTTAGAGCAAGCCTAATAATTTTGAAGGCTGACAATAAATTTCTGGAATGTTGATTGAAATGGTTGTCCATAATTGATTATTGGCCCTTTTAGAAGAGGAACAAGTATGCTAAAAAAGGACAACGCTTGGGAGGCCAAAGATTACCTGGCTGGAGGTGAAGCGGAAAGTTATCACAAGGCTAAATTTAGAATTGCATCTCAACTATGATATGGGGTTGGTGCCACCTAGCTGCCTATGTATCACCTAGTCTTCTAAATGTTAAACATGCCTTTAGTCAAAGAAGAAGATAATTTGTATCCAAATTACCTTTTATTTCAGATGCCCTTGGTCAAAGAAAATTGGTTTTGGACTGTACCATAATTTGGATATAGAAAGAAAGTTGGTTTTAGTGATTAGGGAACGACTTTGTGCACCACCCCAAGGCCTAGATAGCCTCGCGCCATGCGGGCACGCGTGCCACGGCCCAATGGGCGGTGGCACGCTCCGCATGTGCACCCACACGGGCGCGCGGCCAATGGGCATGTCCGTTACGTGCTTCCTGCACCGAAGGCGGTGCATAAAGACTTTTCTAGTGATTATATGTGGCTTATTGGGCTGATAATGGGCTGGATGATGATCTCTTAAGCTTGGCCTGAGCATTGTAGCTAGTGACCAAGCTTGGCTAGAGACATAGTATGGTAGGGTCTAGCACGAATGACTGCAAGGCTAGAAAATAAAATAAGTTGCGGTAAGAAAATGACCGCAAGTGTCAAAAGATTGAGAAGAATGGTATACTTAAGTTGTTCCAGCGTTTGTAATTATATTCTTCTGGCTAAATTGATAAATCATTTTTCCTTCTCATTTGCTCAAGGGATATTTTTAAGATTTATAAAAAATTCTTTATCTATTCCTAATGGAATATAGGCTTATTCCTCTGTCATCCTAACACCATTTGGAATAACACTGCATTAATTGCATTGGAATAACATGGAATTCCAGATTTTAAACCAAACAGAAATTGGGAATAACAAAGGGAATAAGCTATTCTTGAGGAATTCGTATTCCTCTTTCTGGAATAACTTTTTGTTATCCAAACACTACCTAGATATATAACGATCAAAAAATCTAATACATATTATGATTTGAGACATGATATAAAGGTGGCATTATCTTTCCCCTTTTTTCTTTTTCTTTAAGAATTAGATTGAAAATGTGATAATTGGCATTTGAATCCTAAAACACTCTCTAAAGCAAGTTCTTAGGAGAGGAGGGCTAACTGATAGAATTAAATCATACAATAATTAATACTAACATAATAAAAATATACACAATACATGGATTCAACCTGTATAGGCCATAATTAATATGTATGTAGACCGTCTTATTGAAAAAACTGGTATTGAATATATTTTTTGAATTTTGATTTTGATTACAAACTTTTTAATAAATCTTTTTGAAGGGTTTGTCTTTCAGTAACAATATAGAGGTCATATATATACATTATCGAAATCCATATTCTATTCATAAAATCGACTGCTCTTCTCAAGTTCTTAAATTATTTTGGCAAAATATTGGCATGCAATGCACATTGGCACGTTCAAGAGAGCAATTTACGAAAGAATTCGAAATAGCTAACTAGAACACTGCTTTTATACCTTCCATCTTTATAAACACTCTAGAATCCCTCTTTTAGTGTTATACCTCAAAGCTATGTTAATTGACACTTTGGAAATATTTGTTGGTCCAAGATGCCAAAAAATTGGGGTGATGAGGAGATGCAAAGAATAGTGAAGAAAATTTCCAGCATTGTCATGGAGGAAGATGAGGCTTTTTTTTCATAGAGATGGTTTTTCTTAGTGTAATTAATAACAACTATAACTGGTCATTGACCTTATTAGATAAGAAAATTTTCAATTGAAACAAATGTTACACATGAAGATAAATTTTGTCAAATCATACTTTGGATTCCAAGATTTGCAATGAGCTAAGAATAAATGCTCAAAAACCTCGTAATATCAAACAAAAAACTTTTTATGCATCGCGCGATATGCGCGGTACAGAAAGCGTGCATCTTGCATGCATGTACCAAAGATATTTTTGTTTTTTTTGTGCTGTGCGTATGGTCACGCAGGCATGCAGTGCGCCTCTTCTTGCGGCGCACAAAGAATTTTCCATATTAAAAATCTTATAACTATGTTAACGTCCATTCTTACATTGTCCTAGTACAAGTCTGAAAATGGGTTGGCCCAGCCCAACACCCTAGACTAGGCCAACTAAAAGTTTAAGCCCTAGCAGCCTACTTCCACTGATTAGTTCTTCCACACAGCAGTGCATCGCTACATCAAACATTTTTAAATAGATAAGTCGTTGGTCCAAATTAGATCATACTGGAGATACACAAACATCATCCAAATTAGATCTGATGCCCGTAGGTTGGACACCTCCTCTGCATGGCAAATCTGCCAACAATGCATCTCCGATGGAGTCTATGGGAGCACCTCAAAACTCTTGCCACCATTCCCTCTCTAAAACTTTAACCATAGACCCTGCAAAATGCTTGAGCCATCACATCAGCTTGCGTTATGCGAGCCTTGCCCATCCGCCCTTCTCTTATGAGCATCAGCTGCATTGCAAGGATCAGGACATTTTCTATGCACCGCATGAGACTATCATACCTCAGGTAAAATTCTAAAGACAAACTATGAAGCCTGTTCGAGCCATCGGTGATTGTCGCCGCTTCAACGATGTTCAAATGACTCAGCATCCGCTCAGAATCTTGAAGCAAACATTGTTTGAGGTCTTCCATTCCCTCCATGTTTGCAAGCAAGCTTCTTTGATAATTGAGGCAAGCTCGCAGCCTCCTGATGTGCTAAAAAAATTCAAAGGAATTCATTTTGATGATGCGTTGAAGCTTCAGGCACCCTTTCTGTTGAAGAATAGATCTGATAAGCTTCACTTACAACATAGCTAGAAATTGGTTATAAGTTATAACAAAAGATAGTAGCATAGAGAGAAAAGCCATCAAATGAGATGGTGGTATGTGTTCTAAAAAAAGGTGACCACCGATCTTAAGAATAAAACATCATCATATAGAAGATCAAAGCTTAATTAGATATGGTTTAAAATAATATTGAATGTGAATACTTATAGGGATGTATAAATTTATGACAAGATTATGAGGCTATATAACTCTTGAAACCAAATTTTATATTAGCTTCATTTTAAATTAGCAAAACTATCAAATATTTTTTAAGAAATCGAATCCTAATTTCTTGATCTATTCTATTATAAAATTTAAAATTATGAAACACATTATTTAAGACAAAGAAATATAATGATATCACATAAAAAAGAGAAACAAGATACATCCTTATCTTGTTGAGTCCATCTCTCAATCACATATATTTAATCTCCAAAATTAGGGCATGCATCAAATTCACAAACAAACAAGTCATTTGAAAGTCTTTTATTAAAAAATTGAATGTATGCTTGACAATGAAGAAATATCAAGATCATCTAAATTTGAAAGAAACGATCTTGAGAAATTCTATGCACCGATAACAATGGTATATATTCTACCTTTATAAAATTTTATATCATTCTACCTTGATAGCAAAATAATTACACATTTGACAATTGGAAGCTAACAAATTAAAGAATAAATTAAGAAAAATAATTTTAAATATGCAAAAATTAATTAATTGAATTAATAAATAAGTTTAAAATATTAATTACAAAAATATCAAAGTTAATTTAAATATGCAAAAATTTATGAATAAAATGTAGGAGATCCATGGTCTACTAATCATATAGCCATAAATAATTTGTGAGCTTACCCCTACACAGCTTGTTTGATATATTCCACACATCTCCAAATAAGCTACTCTCTTCTTTGTAACCTCCAGCTACGAATAAATTCAGCACAGTACCAATTTACCACTGAAAACAAACCAATCTCTCACAAGCATCTTCTGAAAGCAAACTGATGTGCCATTAAATCTATTGATAATTACAGTAATGAAATATAACACAATGTAGGCTCTTGAAACTATTAAGCACTTGTCTAATGATATTGAGGAACCCACCATCTCTTATTTTTATTAGATCATCTTGAATGATGAAGATTTACAGGCGAGCATGATACCTACAAATGAATGAAAGCAAACTGATGCACCATCTTGGACTGTTGTTATCTTTTGTTTTATTTTATTCTTCGGTGTAATGGTGTTACATATCGCATGATCCAATCTAGTGTTGGCCTGCTTTCAAATTCCATTCCCTGTTGCAATCAAGTGAGTGACACCATATGAAATAGATTCAGATGTAGCCTTTTGACAAAGGAAATAAATTCCCTGTTTTATTTTATTCTTACAAAGAATAATAGGCTTACATTACTCATGACATATACTTCTTTCAATAAAGTTCTGATATCACACCGGTAATGAACTAGAGTCGGAAAATGGTGCCACTCCAGAGATGACGGAGATTTTCTGAGAGACGGAGTCAATGACCGACCCTACCTATGAGCTAAGCTCCCCTGCTGCAAGGCAGCGGAGGATGGAGATCTAGCGGTTTAAGTTCATTGCCGGCTCGGATGACATGGCACTGGCAGACAAGGAGCTTAGCCTAAAGAGGCAGAGGATACACTACAACGCGCTGGAAGCTTTGTAGAGGGATCCCATGGAGGAAAATGGAGATGGAAACGGGATTGAATGGAATTTGGATGCAGAGGGATCAGTGAGAAGAAGACTCCGATGAATTTTGTCAAACTTCGCCCCTTGCCCCCACCCTCTGGCCCTCCCCCTGGAAGCCAGACACCCTCGCCGACCAACTCAGCAACGACTGCCTCATCGACCTCGTCGAGCATAAGGCCAGCGATAGACCCACCTCGGTCACTCCTGCCATGCCAGTGGAGCTGCTCGAGTTCGCCCGGTTCGAGGACAAGGAAGAGAAGGAGAAGGGAAGGATCGGCAGTCGGTTACATGACAGGGACGAGAATGACACCGGCCCTCTATTGGCTTGTTCTAGAACAAGGAGGAGAAGAAGAAGGGCCAGATGTTGAAGGAGAACCATCGGATCGGAGAAGTTTTTTCTGTTTGGTTCGTAATCTAGACACGGGAGTCCTCTCTCTCTCCCTTTCTCAACAAAAGTTTGTTGGGGGTAGTTTGGGGTTTAGAAATTTTTTTTGGGATATCCTCTCCTTTCCCTCCAATCAAATACAACAAAAGTGGATAACAAAAGTTATCCCAAAAAATTTTTCATTTTGCATTTGATCCTTCTACGGGATAATCAGGGAATATCCCTAAGAATATCCCCTGAAAAATACTATCACGTACATTTATCAGTGTTTTTGGAATCAAACACTACGAAGTTTTTCCATACTAAATCAAGCTAGACACCACCTTAGCACAATAATATTTAATTCACCTTACATAATTAAGCATATAAGCCAAAAGACACAATACCTTTCATAGAGTAAAAGAAGAAAACCCTCTAACTAATAAAGCAAAAGATAAGAAGCTGCCATATGAGCTTCCAAAAGTTATTTCAGATAGGTTCCAAATACAGAAAGACAACAAGAACAACAACAACGGAAAAAAAAAAGGGAGGTCATACTGTAGACACACAGACATCATCCAAATTAGATCTGGTGCCCACAGGTTGGACACCTTCTCTGCATGGAAAATCTTTCAACAATGCATCTACGATGAAATCTATGGGAGCACCTCAAAACTCCTACCACCATTCCCTCCGTAAACCTTTCTCCACAGACACTGCAAAATGCTCGAGCCATCACATCAGCTTGCGTTATGCGAGCCTCGCCCATCCACTCTTCTCTCAAGAGCATCAGCTCTGTTGCAAGGAACACAACATTTTCTATCCACCATATGAGACTATCATACCTCTGGTAAAATTCCAAAGACAAACTATGAAGCCTATTCGAGCCATTGGTGATAGTTGCTACTTCAGCAATGTTCAAATAACCCAGCATCTGCTCAGAATTATGAATCAAACATTGTTTGAGGTCTTCCACTCCCTCAATGTTTGCAAGCAAGCTTCTTTGATAATTGAGGCGAGCTCGCAGCATCCTGATGTGTTGAAATAATTCATTGGAATTCATTTTGATGATGCGTTGAAGCTTCAAGTGCCCTTTCTGTTGAAGAATATATATGATAAGCTTCACATACAACACATCTGGAAATTGGTTATAAGTTATAACAAAAGATAGTAGCATAGAGAGAAAAGCCATCAAATGAGATGGTGGTATGTGTTCTAAAAAAAGGCGAGCACCGATCTTAAGAATAAAACATCATCATGTAGAAGATCAAAGCTTAATTAGATATGGTTTAAAATAATATTGAATGTGAATCCTTATAGGGATGTAGAAATTTATGGCAAGATTATGAGGCTATATAACTCTTGAAACCAAATTTTATATTACCTTCATTTTAAATTACCAAAACTAATCAAATATTTTAAAAAAATTGAATCCTAATTTCTTGATCTATTCTATTATAAAATTTAAAATTATGAAACATGTTATTTAAAACAAAGAAATATAATGATATCACATGAAAAAGAGAAAGGAGATAAATCCCTATCTTGTTGAATCCATCTCTCGATCACATACATTTAATCTCCAAAATTAGGGCATGCATCAAATTCACAAACAAACAAGACATTTGAAAGTCTTTTATTAAAAATAGAATGTATGCTTTGATAATGAAGAAATATCAAGATTTTCTAAATTTGAAAGAAACAATCACGAGAAATTCTATGCACTGATAAAAGTGGTATAGATTCTACCTTTATAAAATTTATATCATTCTACCTTATTAGCAAAATAATTACACATTTGACAATTGGAAGCTAACAAATTAAAGATTAAATTGAGAAAAATAGAAAAATAAAGGTAAAAATTTGCATAAAATATAGATAGAATGGGAGCACTAAAAAAATCAAATTATATGTAAGAAATTTTTTAAAGAAAAAGAAATATTGTTTCAAAATTATTACATAGCTAAATTGCACAAATCTATGTAAAATATCTTGCAAGATTGAGAGGCATACCTTCACCGATACTCTTTTCTTCTGACAACAGAGACGTCTATCCTTCTATTTATAGAGATCTTGAAAATTATTTTTAGTATAAAATAAAAGTTTATAATCTATTGTTTTAATGCACTTTGGTTTATTATTTAAGATCTATTGGTAGGATTAAAAGAGGACCATATATGGATAAGATATCGATATATTCTTTTTTTTATAAAGTGGTGCAAAATATCGATCATTTATTAAGGAGGTTAATTGGATAAGATATCGATATATTCTTTTTTTTTAAAGTGGTGCAAAAATATCAATCATTTATTAAGGAGATATCGATATATTCTTTTTTTTACAAAGTGGTGCAAAAATATCGATCATTTATTAAGGAGGTTAACTGAAGAGTTGCATACGTATAAGAATAAAAGAACAAAAGATAAAAAAGAAAAAAAAAGAAGGACAAGGGATAAATAAACCCTCAAATAAGGTTTTGGCCTATATAATTTAAAATAAAATTGCCTTACTTAAACCTTAAGCTCAATGACTAAGCCCTTTGTCATCTTAAAAATCTCATCTAATATATTCCAATTCCCTCCATTGCTAAAAATATGCTTGAAGCTTTAGATATCCATTTTCATTTGATGGATATGAATACAAATCTAAATATCAATCTAATGCTAAATTTATGCATATATCTCTTTCAAAAGATTCAAACAACAATTAGATATTGATAATAAGAATATAAATATGAAAATAAATTAATTAGTTAAACTTTATAATAGATTATATCACATTTTGTATTTTATTAACTCAAAATAGTTATATAAGCGATCTATTTTTTAGAGTTAGCACATAATGGTATGAGAAAAATAACAAACATAAAATTATATCTACTTAAACACTTAACTTTTTTTAGTAAATTTTGGTAATTTTTTAGAGTGCTTAACGATTAATAGAACTAACTATTGAGGATGCAATTCCTTGAATCAAAGATATGATTATATGGAATAAAAATAAAAATTAAAGCTATGCTAAGATCGTCACTTGTATAGTTTTGAGTTTATCAGATCTATTGAGACAAAATAGCATTACATACATAATAAGATATTTGGATATACGTAAGATATCATGTATCCATTTTCATATTCATTTTTCATTGATATAATTATACATGTATATTTTAATTGGGTGACAAAATTCATAGTTATATTAGATAAATCTAAATATGAAAAAAGATTATACCAATATTATTCAATCCATTTTTAACTTTACTTAATAGACCACGAGTTTCATCTTTCTTGCTTTAATATAAGTAATAGAACAATTGATTTTAGATTAGCCAAAACTCAATTCCTCCCTCAACTAAATATCTTAATAGATTGGGCAACATCTATTCAATTATAACTTCAATTTAAATTTTTAAGATTAACCTCATTCCCATTGGGTTTAATTTGGGTTGATTGATTGTGCAAACTAATCATCCTTCAAAACATCTTGAATTGGTAATGCATAATCCTCAACTTTATTTAGTTCATACAAGTACTAGATATAAATTTCACTATAAATTAGGTTAAAATGATACTTAACAAAACCTTAGCCAACCAAATATTACGAAATGAGGATACAACTCAACTCAACTCATCTAAGCCTTTTCCCAACTACATGGGGTCGGCTACATGAATTTGGTTCCTCCACTCTACCTATACTGGATTAAATCGATATTCAAATTATAAATAATTATATCTTTTTTAATTATTTCTATCCATATTAGTTTTGGTCTACCTCGACCTCTACCTCTATTCTTCTAAAGTTTAACAACTATTTCCATATGAATTGAGCAGTTGTTTGTGCATCATAACATTTTCATTTTGTTCTCTCAAAAATATTTCAAAAATAAAGATAATAGTATGATCATTTTATATCATGTCGTAAACCATTACATATATCATTATATATCCAAAGTTGAGGAACTATTTCTATATGAATTGAGGAGTCATTAACACATTTTTTTGTTGCACATCCTCATTTCCTAATTAATAGATGCTCCAGTTAGAGAGAGTGATATTTTAACAATTCATGATGATAGTATTTGGATGCTCTATTTCTATTTTGAATAGGAACTTATTCCACTCTATTCCCCCAAACAGGCAAGAAAAAGTAAGTGGGCCCCTCAAAAATTCTTATTTTTGTCAGACCACCGTATTCTCATTTTGCTATTCCGGGGATCCCTTGGAATAGCACAATCACTTACCTTATTCAAAGGGTACTCATGGAAGGAAAAAATCTTTGATTCGGAGAAGAAACCATCTCCTTGACTCTAGGATTTGAGGAGCAGCGATCTCAATGGCGATCGATCTTGGCTTCCAAATTAGATCTAATGCCCACAAGTTGGACACCTCCTCTGCATGGCAAATCTGCCAACAATGCATCTCCGATGGAATCTATGGGAGCACCTCAAAACTCCTGCCACCATTCCCTCTCTAAACCTTTATCCGCACACCTTGCAAAATAATTGAGCCATCACATCAGCTTGCGTTATGCGAGCCTCGCCCATCCGCCCTTCTCTCATGAGCATCAGCTGCATTGCAAGGTTTAAGACATTTTCTATGCGCTGCATGAGACTATCATACCTCAGGTAAAATTTCGAAGACAAACTATGAAGCCTGTTCGAGCCATCGGTGATAGTCGCTGCTTCAACGATGTTCAGATGACTCGGCATCTGCGCAGAATCATGAAGCAAACATTGTTTGCGGTCTTCCATTCCCTCCATGTTTGCAAGCAAGCTTCTTTGATAATTGAGACGAGCTCGCAGCCTCCTGATGTGCTAAAAAAATTCAAAGGAATTCATTTTGATGATGCGTTGAAGCTTCAGCGCCCTTTCTGTTGAAGAATAGATATGATAAGCTTCACTTACAACACATCTGAAAATTGGTTATAAGTTATAACAAAAGATAGTAGCATAGAGAGAAAAGCCATCAAATGAGATGGTGGTATGTGTTCTAAAAAAGGTGAGCATCGATCTTAAGAATAAAAAACCATCATATGGAAGATCAAAGCTTAATTAGATATGCTTTAAAATAATATTGAATGTGAATCCTTATAGTGATGTAGAAATTTATGACAACATTATGAGGCTATATAACTCTTGAAACCAAATTTTATATTAGCTTCATTTTAAATTAGTAAAACTAATCAAATATTTTTTATAAATTGAATCCTAATTTCTTGATATATTCTATTATAAAATTTAAAATTATGAAACATGTTATTTAAGACAAAGAAATATAATGATATCACATGAAAAAGAGAAAGGAGATAAATCCTTATCTTGTTGAGTCCATCTCTCGATCACATATATTTAATCTCCAAAATTAGGGCATGCATCAAATTCACAAACAAACAAGACATTTGAAAGTATTTTAGTAAAAAATTGAATGTATGCTTTGACAATGAAGAAATATCAAGATTTTCTAAATTTGAAAGAAATGATCATGAGAAATTCTATGCACCGATAAAAATGGTATAGATTCTACCTTTATAAAATTTTGTCATTCTACCTTGATAGTTACACATTTGACAATTGAAAGCTAACAAATTAAAGAATAAATTGAGAAAAATAATTTTAAATATGCAAAAATTAATGGTTAATTGAATTAATAAATAAGTTTAAAACATTAATTAAAAAACATCAAAGTTAATTTAAATATGCAATAATTGATTAATAATAAAATCTATATATATATATATACAGTGGTAGAAAAAATTCCATCACATCAGCACCAATAATCTTGATGAGAATGTTTTGTGATAGAGAAAGAAACGATTATAATACCCTAAAATAATTTTATATTGGATAAAAAAATTAAATAGCTATCAATTAATTTGTACTCAAGTTTTTGAAATCATATAAATTTGGCTTACTAACAAATTAATTAGAATCTAAAATAATTTTATATTGGATAAAAAAATTAAATAGCTATCAATTAATTTGTACTCGAGTTTTTTAAATCATATAAATTTGGCTTACTAACAAATTAATTAGAATAGTAAATGCGCATGAGGCATTACACTTTGATTCCTCCATCCTTTCATTAATTAGCTCGCTGTTGCTTGGAGTCTAAATTCTAACCTTCAGCTCACATAGACAGTCGTTTGGAGTCTAAATTCTAACCTTTGGACCAGTAAATAACGCATGAGGCATTACACTTTGATTCTTCTTTTGAGGGCTTCGCACCGTCAGTTGAGAAAGGAGAATTCTAATCTTCGATTCTTCTTTTGAGGGCTACGCATCGTTGGTTTGAGTAATGAGGGGGTGGCAGCTTAGAAGCCTTTTAAAATTTAATGGCTTTGAAAAATTCAATAGTTTACAAGGTTAATTTTAAAATATGTCCTTGTCTCTCAATAGACCCAACTCAACCATATCTTTTCCTTAGCTCTTTCTTTCTTTT
Source organism: Calamus simplicifolius (assembly GCA_900491605.1). NCBI lineage: Eukaryota > Viridiplantae > Streptophyta > Magnoliopsida > Arecales > Arecaceae > Calamus > Calamus simplicifolius. The sequence goes on from UESW01004008.1 coordinate 1,188,804, forward strand.
TCTTTTTTCTTTTTTTGTTATTATAAAAAACAATGGTAACACCACCACCACCACCAAACCTGACTCCCCTTTCTACTAAGGGTGCAATTGGAAGACTATGGTGCAATTCATAACAAGAAGAGTAATTGGTTGAAAACATGGCCTCATAAGCTTCAGTTGGCCGTGAGAAATTTCTCTAATGAGAGAAATACTATGAACATGAGAAGGCTTATGACATACAAGAAATAGTAGTAGTTTCTAGAGGATATATATTTGATATGAACCACACCATCCAATTCAAAAAGACGTGAAAGTTTGGGTTGAGTATTTTTTATTTCTAGAGAAATATTTTTTGACTTTGAATTCTCATACAAAGGTATCATTCTAAGATTAGAAATTCTTGTCGCTAATTATCAAACCAACTCGATCTAACATGGCAAAAAATTAATAGATTAAGTTGTATATAATTACAAATGAGTCGGCATGATTAGCATTTTGTTGAAACATTCAAAATTAGGCCTATAGGCCTGATTAATCTTATCGCAATTGACTTGTCTAATATTTGTATACATTAGCTACCCAAGCCTAAAAGTCTAGATCTATATATTTGATCTATCCTACTTTTGCCAACTTATTTTATATTAAAGTTAGGCCAACATTATTATAGCTCAAGTCAAAATGTTAAGCAACAAAAAACCATTTTAATTATATATATAACACTATACTCACGTAAAAGAATTTGAAAAGCAATTGTGTAATGAGAGGAGGAACCAATAGATTAACAAAGATGCAAAGATTGACTTTGCTAAAATTGGGTTAACAATGTCAAGCTAGAGTAACTAATTAAATAGATGAATTAAAATGTCAAAGAACCATCCCAAGTATGACTAGAAACCACCTGTTTATGGGAGAGGTTAGATGTATTCAGTCATGGACTTGTTTATTTTTCATGTTTGTCAAGTTCCAATGAGTAATTTTATAAGCGGCCCATCCTACATCACTTGATTTGTGGTCTTTTCTCTAGATTTTGAAATTTCACAAAGCATGAGCCTTTGTTGTCCTATCACTTTATTTTATTTATTTTTTCTGGATGATTGCCTCCTACAGAGACGCCATCGCCGTCTCTTTTTGAAATCCTCCAAACTCCATTGTCAAAAGGATTTCTTTTGAAACAATTTTTATTGATTCCTTTCACACGTCATGGCAATGGCTTTCTTAAGGAGATAAAGGTCGATAAAACTTAGGTACGGTTCATTATATATTATTTATTTATTTATTTATTTTCTCTCATTATGTGGAAGTGAAGCGATGTTGGGAGGAAAAAAAAAACCAAAGGACACATGCATGATAATGAACGGCAACTAAGGATTCAAGTTGCAAGCATATTTGAAGATATGCATTTGCTTAGATTTTTTTGATTTTATATTAATGATAATTGAAAGGCAGTATCGAATTATTTATTAAGTAAAATATTTACATCGATGAATATTTAGAACCATATATAATGTAGTATTTGGATAAAGCCATGGTAATGAGATGATTTTAGGGCATCGTTTGGCAAATAAGAAAGTAATATTGAAGAATATTTGAAAAAAGATTTTTTGAGAAGATTTTTTTTATGTGGGCACACTTGAATAGCTATAAAAAGAAGTTAGAAAAATGATTTTTCTCAAGTTAGTCATATTTGATTAGCTATTTTGTTTTGATGAGAAATGGATTTGTTTTTTAATTTATTCTTTGATTATGTTATTAATCAAAATTATCAAAGGATAAAAAAAATTAAAAAAAAATTGCCCTCGCTAAATTATCAAGAACTTTCTTTTGACCAGGCTAAACGTTGTTGTTTGTGCTTCGGCCTAGAATCTTTTTGGGCCACACGCATCGGCCATAGCAACCCAAAGAAGTGTAACAATGGAAAAGTCTTTGTGCACCGAAGGCTGATGCATAAAGACTTTCCTGTGTAACACTATCGAAAGGAAAAGACTTATTGTACCGCCTTTCGATGTAGCAAGTATGCATTAGCCACATGGATTGGTCGTTTGCGCATGCAGGTGCATGTGCGGTATGCGACAAGGCCCATTGGGCCATCGCATGTGCGCCGGCATGCATGGGAGGTCAATCAACGCGATCAGTACAAGCTTGCTGCACCGAAGGGCGATGCAGCAAGACTTTTCCATATCTCAAACATACATCCATGCATCATGCATCATGTACAGATTCCAATATTGTCATGCATCGCCGCACTTTTATAGGGATAGAATAACTAGTTGGAAAACTAGTTGATTATGAAGATTAAAATATTAAAATTCTCTTAACATAAAATACTAACACAACAACATTAAATTGAGAAGGAAGAGATAGGTATATACCAGTTCTTATAGATGAAAATTTACCACATATAAAGTAGTCCATTCCTTTACAAGAATATTAAATATTAAATCAATTATGTGAAATATAAATATCAATTATTAAATATATCATGTAAAATATAGAAAGAATGTTAAAAGATAAGTAAGATAAGAAAAATATGCAGTATGGAAGCAAATGATAAACGTTGGCAAGTCAATGAATTTATGAAGTCAAGAGAAGTGACAAGTTAGCGAGTTAGCAAGCAGAGCAAGCAAACAAATAGAAGGAAAGAAAATCAAGAAGCAAGGAAATAAGAAAGGAGTAAAATAAAGATGGGAAAGAAGAGGGGAATAAAAGACATGAGTCCTTGCGACCTATCGATAACATGAAGATCTCTTTTAGGGGTTATTGGGAATGAACACTCATACATATGATCAGTGTATGAAATTTTTATATTTAGATTATGATAAATTATTTTAGAAATTACATTTATTCTTTATTTTAGGAATAAAAGATTAGCAATGAAAGGGATGTTAATCTTTAATTTCCCAAAATAAAAGTTAATTATGAAAATTTATCTTGTTTCGCGCTAAATAACCTCTTCTGATTGGAAAGAAGTCCAAACTTTGAAGGTAGAGGGCCCTCTCAAGCTCTAATTTAACTTTGACTTTTTTTTTCTCTCCACTAGATGAATATTTTCAATTGAATTGCTTAGGGTATTTGGGAAAGTCTTGCTGCATCGTACTCGATAATTGGTGCGCATTGCGTGCACGTGCGCATGCCAAAACAGAAAAGGATACTTTTGCCTTTGGCTCGCGCCAATCATCAGAGGCGGTGCAGCACATTGCACCATGCACCGCCTCGGTGCAGCAAGACTTTTCCTAGGGTATTTAAAGTTGGGAGAGGTAGCAAAGAGGATGAGCACCTTCAAAGTAGAAAAAGCTGTTTTTAAACTAAGATATCAGCACTTGGGTTCAGATTAGGAGTTTTAGGGAAAAGGCTAAGGGTTAATAGAAGGAAGAGAGCCAGCACGAAGAAAGTTATTGAGGTACAAAAAGATCTAGAAATAAAAGAGAGTTAGTATAGTAAATCGGGTGTTATATAATTGGTCAACAGAGTGTAAACATGTGATAACTCATATTTAGTCCAACATTGGATGTGAAAGGAATGTGTTATATGCTTATAACTCAAGTCCACTTGCTACCCACTAACTTCCGTTCGAGTTTTTGAGCCATATGGTTTCAGTCCGTTAACGAGGTTAATTCGGCTAACATGAGAAAAGGGCTACTATCCATGGGACTAATGATCCGATTCAGGATAAATTCTGGCTAGCATTATAAGGTGGAAAGATTATGATAACCCACATTGAGTCTCATATTGGATGGAAAAGGAGTGTATTATGTGCTTATAACTTAAGTTTACTTGCTATCCAGTAACTTCCATTCGAATTTTTTGGCAACGCAGTTTCTGTCCATTAACGAGATTAATTGGGCTTGGAGCATATTATAAAACCTTATAGTCCAATATATTAAAGTATCAATTATCAAATTATTCTTGTTTTTAAGTCATGTTTGGATTGACTATTGAGACACCCACAGTTTTTAGCAACCAGATAAAATTATTATCGGCAGCTGGCACCAACAATTATCCCTAAACAAGCTCTTTGCTAATTTTTAGCAACATATATTTATAGCTACATCTGTAACTTTCCTCCATAACATTTTATTTGCTAATTTTTGTGAAGTTCTTGGTCTCTGAATCTTTGATCTTTAAGTTTTTTTTACTGAATTGATTAGGATTCTACTTCCTTAGCAGATATCCTTCTGGGTTCTGGATTTCATTTTGGAACTGTTGATATCCGTTGTTTTGTTTAGGACTGTTTTGATGCTTGGGAATTGGATTTAAATGGAAGAAAGGATTGATTTCCGCTATTGTCCTCCATATAGTACTGTACCCAGAAACTGCAGGAGTTTCATTGCCAGCCATCCAAAGTAACAGCAAGGCCTGCCAATCTTTGCTGAACTATGAATCTGGCACTGGGTTTACTTCTCATGAAATAGAACTCAAACGTAAGATCTGTGTTGGAAATCCAACATCCATATTTGAAAATCGTATTCAAGGTGGCATTAATAGAGTGACAGATGTAGGAAGAGAACCCTGAATAAAACGTAGGAGATCCAGGGTCTATCGATCATATAGCCATAAATAATTTGTGAGCTTACCCCTACACAGCTTGTTTGATATATTCCACACATCTCCAGCTACAAATAAGTTCAGCGCAGTACCAATTTACCACTGAAAACAAACCAATCTCTCACAAGCATCTTCTGAAAGCAAACTGATGTGCCATTAAATCTATTGATAATCACAGTAATGAAATATAACACATCGTAGGCTCTTGAAACTATTAAGCACTTGCCTGATGATATTGAGGACACCACCATCTCTTATTTTTATTAGCTCATCTTGAACGATGAAGATTTACAAGCGAGCATGATACCTACAAATGAATGGAAGCAAACTGATGTGCCATCTTGGACAGTTGTTATCTTTTGTTTTATTTTATTCTTTGGGGTAATGGTGTTACATATTGTTAAATATGTCTTGAATTTTATATATCGGGCCCGGTTTTTTGACCCGACCCGATATTCTTGTTGGGCCCGGACCAAACCGGTCCGCTAGGGTTTATTTTATGGAAGTATTTTTTTGGGGCGTATATATATAGATATACGTGTGAAAACTTCTGTAAGGGTTTTGACCTCCTCCTCTTTTTTGATAATGAAATTTTGTTTGCCTTGCCCGTGGATGTAGATCACCATGATCGAACCACGTAAATTCTTGGTGTTCCTTTGTTTGTTTATTGTTTGATTTGTTCATTGAATCTGATTTCCGCAACAAACTGGTATCAGAGCTTTGGTTCGAAAACAATTTTGTTGAAAAAAAAAAGGGGAAAAACCTAACCCTAATTTTTTTTTGGTTGGTCTTCGTCTGACTCCTCCTTCTCAACTACCCTCTCGCTGGGCCACCTCCTCTGTTTTTCTTCCGACGGATCCTCTGCTTGCTCAATAGTGGAGGGGGTCGAGCCGCGAATCCAGTGCACGGGAGAAGGGGTCTGGCTCGTGGAGGCGTCGGCCGACTGCAGCCTGGAGGACGTCAACTATCTGGAGCGCCCCCTGTTGATTCCCCAAGACGGCTCTGGTGCGGTGAGCATGGATCGAACACGCGATCTTCCTTTTCTTCACCTGGCACGGCTGCGTTGGAAAAGGAAGGGCTTTTCCTAAGCCCTAGCTTTGATCCTCTCTGGCTTGAGCCTTGGTCATCGACGGAGCCTTGGAACTTGGAGAGCCAAGGAGCCGTGGAACTTGGAGAGCGAGAATCGAGAGTTAGCAAGGGAGAGAACTGACTGCAGCGATCGAGTCTGACGGTTCCGAGGACGGAGGCATCGCTTCTACTCGGAACAAAGTCATCGTTCGCGCTCTCTGCAAGCGTCTCTCCCTTGATCCAGTATGTTCTTGATGCGATTAACAAAGATCCTATGCCTGATGCATCGGGCTTGGAGGTGGTAGGGTCGCGGGTCCGCAGCTTTCCGCCGCCGGATTCGCTGGAGAGCGAGACCGCCCTCATTCGTTTCGTGTAGCCGCACCAATTGGCGGTCTCGGCCCCGTGGAGGAAACCAGGAGGGAGATCTAGGTTTAGATTGGGATTTTGGAAGGATCCGAGGGCTTTGCAGGCGGTCGAGGGCACCGGGATCGCTGTTCCTGTGATATTTGGAACTGAGTTAGGGCGTTTTCTCTGGGATTTCTCTGGGTTTGATCGGCGACTGCTGCCGGGCCGGACATCTTCTCTCCTTTAATACAGGGGCTTTTGCACCGGATTTCAGCCTCCTCTGTTCCGTCCATGAAGCTGTTCCCAAGATCTCTTCTTCTTCTTCAATCCAAAAAGAAAGATCGTTTCGTTCTTAGAAATTCTTGGGATGTCATCTTTGAAGTTTCAGATTGCACCATTTGATGGACAGAATAACTTCGGATTATGGAGAATAAAGATGAAGGCTTTATTGAAGCGAGAGGGTTCTGTTAGGGCACTGGATAATAATTATACAGATGACATGACCACGGCTGAGATTGAAGAGATGGATGAGAAGGCGCATAGTGCGATCCAGTTGTCTCTAGAAGATAATGTTTTGCGAGAAGTCACAGATGAGGAAACAGCGGCCGGTCTTTGGAAAAAACTGGAAAGTCTCTACATGAAGAAATCTTTAACATCGAGACTTTATTTGAAGCAGCGTCTTTATACCCTAAAGATGCGAGAAGGTATGCCTATTAAGGAACACTTGAATGAGTTTAATAAGATTGTTATGGATATGAAAAATCTAGATATTAAACTCGAGGAAGAAGATCAAGCTTTGATTGTGTTATGCTCTTTGCCTGCCTCATACGAAAATTTTGTGAACTCGATGCTTTATGGACGTGAATCCATAACTCTAGAGGATGTTAAAGCATCCTTGAATTCTGCAGAATTGAGAAAAAAATTGAATGGAAATACTAGTGGAGACAGGGCAGATGGTTTATTCGTGAGAGGTAGGGCAAAGAAGAAGGATAAAGCTTTTAGAAAGAAATCTGTTGGTCGTTCAAAATCTAGGCCACCTGGAGATACGACGAACGATGAGTGCTACTATTGTCACAAGAAAGGACATTACAAGTCAGATTGTCCTGTGCTCAAGAGAAAGGATAAGCAACGTAGTCAACGTCAAGATGCGGTGAATATTGCTGAGAAAGATGAGTCTAGTGTGTCAGACAGAGTTCTTACGACATGCTCTGTTGTTAGTTTTTCAAACGATGTTTAGATAATCGATACAGGAGCATCATATCACATGTGCCCAAATAGGGAATGGTTCACCACATATGAACCATTGAATGGTGAATCAGTTTTTATGGGAAATGATGCAGTATGCCAAATTGTAGAAATTGGTACTGTTCAGATTAAGTGTCATGACAAAGTTGTGAGAACCTTGACTGAAGTTAGGCACATACCAGACTTAAAGAGAAACCTTATTTCTTTGAGCTGTTTGGATTCCATTGGGTGTATGTACTCAGGTGGAGGTGGAGTTCTAAAAGTCACCAAAGGCAACCTAGTAGTGATGAGAGGAAACAAGGTGAATCACTTGTATCATCTATAGGGTAGCACAGTTATGGGTTCTTCGATTGGCACAGCAAATTTTGTTTCTGCGGATGATAGAACAAAATTATGGCATATGCGTTTGGGCCATATGAGTGAGCGTGGCATGACAGTTTTGAGTAAACGTGGTTTACTATGTGGTGAGCGGACATCCTCACTAGATTTCTATGAGCACTGTGTTCTTGGCAAGCAGTGCAAGGTCAGTTTTAGTACAGGCATACATTCAACGAAGGGTACACTCGACTACATACATTCTGATTTATGGGGATCGGCACAGGTTCCATCTAAGGGTGATGCTCTTTACTTTGTGACATTTATTGACGATTATTCCAGAAAAGTTTGGGTTTATTTTCTGAAAAGAAAAAGTGAAGTGTTTGAAACCTTCAAGAAGTGGAAAGCCCTTGTTGAGAATCAGACAGGGAAGAAGATCAAACGTCTGAGGACCGATAACGGTCTTGAGTTCTGTGGTGGTGATTTTAATGAATTCTGTGCAGATGCAGGTATCGTTCGACACCGTACAGTCAGGTACACTCCACAGCAAAATGGAGTGACAGAAAGGATGAACAGAACTTTATTGGAGAGGGCAAGATGCATGCTCTCTAATGCTGGCATGGAAAAGGCTTTTTGGGCTGAAGCAGTTAACACGTCTTGCTATCTGGTTAATCGTTCTCCTTCAACAGCAATTGAATGCAAGACTCCTTTTGAGATGTGGTCAGGTAAGCCTTGTGATTATTCAAATCTAAAGATTTTTGGATGCCCTGCTTACTATCATGTTAAGGATGGTAAACTTGAACCTAGAGCAAAGAAGTGTATCTTTGTTGGTTATGCTGATGGCGTAAAGGGTTATCGTCTGTGGTGCATAGAACCTAATTCACCTAAATTCATTATTAGTAGGGATGTTACTTTTAATGAAAAGTTTATGCTAGATCAAAGGAATGTTGTTGATGAGTCTGCAGGAAACCATGAGAGTGATACAAATGAGGTGGAGGTTCAGGTCGAGCTTCGAAAAAAAGGCTCTCAAAATGATTTGAGCAAGCAAATTGTTACTATTGATTCTAGTTCAGATGAGGAAGCTCTAGATGAGGTGGAGCAGCCATACTCTATTGCTACTGGCAGAGAAAGGAGGGAGATTCGAGCCCCTCAAAAATATGGGTTTTCTGATCTGGTATGCTCTTACGACAGCAGAAGATATGGGTATTCAGGAACCATCTACTTATACTGAAGCTGTTACTTGTTCGGAATCAGAAAAGTGGACTGTTGCTATGGCTGAAGAACTGGAATCACTTCACAAGAACCAGACTTGGGACTTGGTGCCATTGCCTAAAGAAAAAAGAGCCATTGGGTGTAAATGGGTCTTTAAGAAAAAGGAAGGTATTCCAGGCGTTGAAATTAGTAGATGCAAGGCAAGACTTGTAGCTAAAGGTTACAATCAGAGGGAGGGAATTGATTATGATGAAGTGTTCTCTCCTGTTGTGAAACACACTTCTATTCGTGTGTTGCTGGCTATAGTTGCTCAATTTGACTTAGAGCTTGAGCAACTCGATGTGAAGACAGTTTTTGCATGGTGAGCTTGAGGAGACTATTTATATGGCCCAGCCTGAGGGCTATTATGTAGAAGGCAAGGAAGATCATGTATGTCGATTGAAGAAATCGTTGTATGGTTTGAAGCAGTCTCCAAGACAGTGGTATAAAAGATTCGACAGTTTTATGATACGGAGCGGTTATCATAGGAGCAGCTATGATAGTTGTGTGTACTTCAGGAAGGTTTCAGATAAATCCTTTGTCTATCTCCTTTTATACGTGGATGACATGCTCATTGCTGCAAAGAACATGACAGATGTGTTGATCTTGAAGAAATGTCTCAGTAAGGAGTTTGAAATGAAAGATCTGGGTCCTGCCAAGAAGATCTTAGGAATGGAGATTCAGAGAGACAGAAAAGCAGGTAAGTTATATCTCTCACAGAGGAGATATATTGAGAAGGTACTTGAGAAGTTTGGCATGCAAAACTCTAAGCCTGTCAGTACACCTTTAGCATCACATTTTAGACTCTCAGCTATACATTCACCTCAGTCAGAGGTCGAGGAGGCTGCAATGTCTCCTGTCCCATACTCCAGTGCAGTTGGTAGCTTGATGTACGCTATGGTATGCACTCGTCCCGACATTGCGCAGGCAGTTAGTGTGGTGAGCAGATATATGGCACATCCTGGAAAGGTCCATTGGCAGGCAGTGAAATGGATACTTAGGTATCTTAGAGGCTCCACAAAATTGGGCCTAATGTTTGATAGAAATAGTTCTAACTGTACTTCTGTTGTGGGATTTGTGGATTCTGATTATGCTGGGGATATTGATAAGAGAAGATCTTTGACTGGCTATCTTTTCACATTATCTGGCTCGGCTATAAGTTGGAGATCAACCTTACAGTCGACAGTTGCTTTGTCTACAACAGAGGCAGAGTATATGGCAGCAGCAGAAGCAGTAAAAGAAGCTATTTGGTTACGAAATCTTGTTCAAGAACTTGGGCTCAAGCAGGAAGACAATTCAGTTGTCTTTGTGACAATCAGAGTGCTATTTGCTTGATTAAAAATCAAGCATATCATGAGAGGACTAAGCACATTGATATCAAGTATCATTTTATTCGAGAGGCATTTACTGAGAGAAATATTACAGTAAAGAAAGTAGATACTGCTGACAATCCTGCTGATATGCTGACCAAGATAGTTCCCGCCAACAAGTTTAAGCATTGCTTGGACTTGATTGGCATGCTTGTTTGAGGTTTGCTCCTTCTGGGGCTTGGTGGCGAGGTGAATGAAAGTTCTATTTTTGTTTTTTCTTGAAGTGGATATGTTTTTTGTTGCATCCCTTGTTTCCTACACCGAGTTAGCTCACGTAGGCTTAGGGATGCTGGGAGAATATGTTCAACTTCTAGTTTGTTAAATTCAAGCCAAGGTGGAGATTTGTTAAATATGTCTTGAATTTTATATATCGGGCCCGGTTTTTTGACCCGACCCGATATTCTTGTTGGGCCCGGACCAAACCGGTCCGCTAGGGTTTATTTTATGGAAGTATTTTTTTGGGGCGTATATATATAGATATACGTGTGAAAACTTCTGTAAGGGTTTTGACCTCCTCCTTTTTTTGATAATGGAATTTTGTTTGCCTTGCCCGTGGATGTAGATCACCATGATCGAACCACGTAAATTCTTGGTGTTCCTTTGTTTGTTTATTGTTTGATTTGTTCATTGAATCTGATTTCCGCAACACATATCACATGATCCAATCTTGTGTTGGCCTGCCTCATCGACCTCGTCGAGCGTAAGGCCAATAATAGACCTTCCTTGGCCACTCCTGCCATGCCAGTGGAGCTGCTCCGAGTTCGCCCGGTTCGAGGACAAGGAAGAGAAGGAGTAGGGAAGGATCAGCAGCCAGTTACACGATAGGGACGAGAATGACACCGGCCCTCCGTTTGGCTTGTTCTAGAACAAGGAGGAGAAGAAGAAGGGCCGGATGTCAAAGGAGAACCGTCCGATCAGAGAAGATTTTTCTATTTGGTTTGTAATCTAGACATGGGAGTCATCTCTCTTCCTTTCTCAGCAAAAGTTTGTTGGGAGTAGTTTGGGGTTTTTTTTTGGGTATATCCTCTCTTATCCCTCCAATAAAATATAACAAGAGGGAATAACAAAAATTTATTCCAAGAAATTTTCATTTTGCGTTTGATACCTTCTATGGGATAATCAGGGAATATCCCTAAGGATATCCCCTAAAAAATACTATCCCATACATTTATCAATGTTTTTGGAATCAAACACTACCTAAGTTTTTGCATACTAAATCAAGCCAGACACCACCTTAGCACAATAATATTTAATTCACCTTACATAATTAAGCATATAAGCCAAAAGACACAACACTTTTCATAGAGTGAAAGAAGAAAAGCCTTCAACTAATAAAGCAAAAGATAAGAAACTGCCATATGAGCTTCCAAAAGTTATTTTAGATAGGTTCCAAATACCAGAAAGACAAAAAGAACAACAACAGCGAAATAAAAGGGAGAGATCATACTGGAGACACACAGACATCATCCAAATTAGATCGGATGCCCACAGGTTGGACACCTTCTCTGCGTGGCAAATCTGCCAACAATGCATCTGCGATGAAATCTATGGGAGCACCTCAAAACTCCTACCACCATTCCCTCCATAAACCTTTCTCCACAGACCCTGCAAAATGCTTGAGCCATCACATCGGCTTGCCTTATGCGAGCCTCGCCCATCCGCCCTTCTCTCATGAGCATCAGCTCTGTTGCAAGGATCAAAACATTTTCTATGCACTGCATAAGACTATCATACCTCAGGTTAAATTCTGAAGACAAACTATGAAGCCTGTTCGATCCATTGATGATAGTCGCTGCTTCAACGATGTTCAAATGACCTAGCATTTGCTTAGAATCATGAAGCAAACATTGTTTGAGGTATTCCATTCCCTCAATGTTTGCAAGCAAGCTTCTTTGATGATTGAGGCGAGCTCGCAGCGTCCTGATGTGCTGAAATAATTCAAGGGAATTCATTTTGATGATGCGTTGAAGCTTCAGGCACCCTTTCTGTTGAAGAATAGATCTGATAAGCTTCACTTACAACACAACTAGAAATTGGTTATAAGTTATAACATAGATTTAATCTCCAAAATTAGGACATGCATCAAATTCACAAACAAACAAGGCATTTGAAAGTCTTTTATTAAAAAATTGAATGTATGCTTTGACAATGAAGAAATATCAAGATTTTCTAAATTTAAAAGAAACGATCATGAGAAATTCTATGCACTGATAAAAATGGTATAGATTCTACCTTTATAAAATTTTATATCATTCTACCTTAATAGCAAAATAATTACACATTTGACAATTGGAAGCTAACAATTAAAGAATAAATAGAGAAAAATAGCAAAATAAATGTAAAAATTTGCATAAAATATAGATAGAATGGGATCACTAAAAAAATCAAATTATATGTAAGAAACTTTTTTTAAATAAAAAGAAATATTGTTTCAAAATTATTACATAGCTAAAATGCACAGATCTATGTAAAATCTCTAGCAAGATTGAGAGGCATACCTTCACCGATACTCTTTTCTTCTAACAGTAGAGACGTCTATCCTTCTATTTATAAAGATCTTGAAAATTATTTTTAGTATAAAATAAAAGTTTAGAAAAACCACTCTTGGACACATTATTGACAAATATCCATCCAAAACGAATTTGTTGTTGAATACCACTATAATATGATGGTTTAAATTTAGGGCGGCCGCAGGACAGGTCAAAGAAAACTGTGGTTACAATCCATTATTTTAAGGCACTTTGGTTTATTATTTAAGATTTGTCGGTAGGATTAAAAGAGGACACGGATAAGATATCGATATATTCTTTTTTTTATAAAGTGGTGCAAAAATATCGATCATTTATTAAGGAGGTTAACTGAAAAGTTGCATACTTATAAGAATAAAAAGAACAAAAGATAAAAAAAAAAAAGAAGGGCGAGGGATAAATAAACCCTCAAATAAGGTTTTGGCCAATATAATTTGAAATAAAATTGCCTTACTTAAACCTCGAGCTCAATGACTAAGCCCTTTGTCCTCATAAAAATCTCATCTAATATATTCCAATTCCCTCCATTACTAAAAATATGCTTGAAGCTTTAGATATCCATTTTCATTTGATGGATATGAATACAAATCTAAGTATCAATCTAATGCTAAATTTATGCATATATCTCTTTCAAAAGATTCAAACAACAATTAGATATTGATAATAAGAATATAAATATGAAAATAATTAATTAGTTAAACTTTATAATAGATTATTATCACATTTTGTATTTTATTAACTCAAAATAGTTATATAAGCCTTCTATTTTTTTAGAGTTAGCATATAATGGTATGACAAAAATAACAAACATACAATTATATCTACTTAATCACTTAACTTTTTTAGTAAATTTTGGTAATTTTTCAAAGTGCTTAAAAATTAATAGAACTAACTATTGAGGATGCAATTCCTTGAATCAAAGATATGATTATATGGAATAAAAATAAAAATTAAAGTTATGCTAAGATCATCACTTGTATAGTTTTTGAGTTTATCAGATCTATTGAGACTAAATAGCATTACATACATAATAAGATATTTGGATATATGTAAGATATCATGCATCCATTTTCATACTCATTTTTCTTTGCTATAATTATACATGTAGATTTTAATTGGGTGAGAAAATTCATAGTTATATTAGATAAATCTAAATATGGAAAAATATTATACTAATATTATTCAATCCATTTTTACCTTTACTTAATAGACCACGAGTTTCATCTTTCTTGCTTTAATATAAATAATAGAACAATTGATTTTAGATTTGCCAAAACTCAATTCCTCCCTCAACTAAATATCTTATAATAGATTGGGCAACATCTATTCAATTATAACATCAGTTTAAATTTTTAAGATTAACCTCATTCACATTGAGTTTAATTTGGATTGATTGCCTATGCAAACTAAACGTCCTTCAAAACTTCTTGAATTGGTAAAGCATAATCCTCAACTTTATTTAGTTCATACAAGTATTAGATATAAATTTCACTATGAATTAGGTTAAAATGATACTTAACAAAACCTTAGCCAACCAAATATTATGAAATGAGGATACAACTCAACTCAACTCATCTAAGCCTTTTCCCAACTATATGGGGTGGGCTACATGAATTTGATTTCTCCACTCTACTCTATACAGGATTAAATCAACATTCAAATTATAAATAGTTATATTTTTTTTAATTATTTCTATCCATATTAGTTTTGGTCTACCTCTATCTCTACCTCTATTCTTCTAAAGTTTAACAACTATTTCCATATGAATTGAGCAGTTGTTTGTGCATCATAGCATTTTCATTTTTGTTCTCTCAAAAATATTTAAAAAATAAAGACAATGGTTTGATCGTTTTATATTATGTCATAAACCATTACATATATCATTATATCATTATATATCCAAAGTCGAGGAACTATTTCTATATGAATTGAGGAGTCATTAACACATATTTTTTTGTTGCACATCCTCATTTCATAATTAATAGATGTTCAAGTTAGAAAGAGTGATCTTTTAACAATTCATGATGATAGTATTTGGATGCCATATTCCTGTCTGGAATAAGGACTTATTCCTCTCTATTCTCCCAAATAGGCAAGAAAAAGTAAGTGGACCGCTCAGAGATTCTTATTCTCGTCAAACCACCGTATTCTCATTTTGCTATTCCTGATGACCCCATAGAATAGCACAATTCTCACTTACCTTATTTGAAGTGTACTGGTGGAAGGAAAAAATCTTTGATTCAGAGAAGAAACCATCTCCCTGACTCTAGGATTTAAGGAGCAGCAATCTCAACGGCGATCGATCTTGGCTTCCCGAGGCTATCTGGTGTCAATACGTATCAATCTAAGCGGCGAGTGACCTTAGGCGTGAAGGGCATAGGTACGTGTCCGTCCCCAATCCTGCTTCCATTTCCTTTTGCTAAGGCTTCATGTTTTTTTTTCCTATCTTTTTGAGCAATCTTTCATCGTTATTTTTCTCAATATCTTTTCTTCTTTCCTTTTCAGCGTTCTTTCATTGTTATCTTTCCCAATATCTTATCTTCTTTGTAGGGTTTATGTGATCAGGATGGATACTTGACGATCGTCTAACCTAGTAGTTTTCTTCTTTGAAAAATTCAAATAATGTTGTCTTTAGTTTTTCACATGATTTCTATTTATAATTCTACATTATAATCTGAATCTAGGGTCTTCAAATGTTTTCAAGATTCTTTCCAGCTTCATTAGTCAATCCTTTCCTATCTTGAGTTGTCCACGGTTTGAATTGGTGTTAATGAATTAATATGGTTGTCTTGATTTGTTTTGAGAGGCAGCTTGTTAGGTTTGGATGCAATCATATCATTCTTCGTGGTTCTGGTTTTCTTAAAAGAAAATCAATTTTTTTAGGTCTCTAAAATTTCGAGTTTTGCCTGTCTGGGAAACACAAAATTCTTTTTGAGAAAAAAAATACCGATATGTTGGGGAACGGTGATAGAAGATGAGCTTATGGTGTACCATGTAATGTGAACAATTCATTTTAACATTTCATCCTTAAAAAATCCATATTAGCTGATCTTTTATACACCCACCTTAGTTTCTAGAGTTGGATTGGTGATTGCAGCTTTGTGTTCAACTCTCTGGTTTTCAAGTGGATTACTGAGAGTACAGAATCCAATCTGCCAATTATTCAAATTAAATTGCAATGGTCATTGGTTGATATTTTGACATCCTAACAAATTGAGAAAAGGTAAGTGGTTATGGGAACATAATATTGCATCTAAAATGCTCTTCTCAGAACCTCTCGTTATCAGACTTTGGTAGAAGACACTGCACCTGTCTTGATATTTCTCCATGATCCTTTCTTGTGAAACATTTTGTGATGACTGGACTGTAGGATTGGGAGTTTTTGTTCTATCTCGCTACAAATATGATTTTTATGGTTTATTTTTTTTGAAAGATGTGATCTCATATTAGCTTCATTCTTATGTTTAACTCTCTGAAAGTTTTTCCATATTCTTATCTATCTTACATTTTTCATTTATGATGCATCTTTCTTTCCAACATGAATTTTTTGAAAACCATCTTAGTGTCTTGAGCATTGCAAAAGTTTATGATCAGATCAAACAGAAAAGTTGTTCGGTGATGAAGGCATTGGTAAGCCTGAAATATATTGAAGCTCTTAATTGCATAATGTCCTTAAGATTATGTAACAATTTGGAGATGTGGTGCAGACTTGACGGCTATAAAACTAAAATGTGGTATGAATTCCATCAACAACATCTAAACATGAATCTAAAAATTGTTTATTATATAGAAGGCCAGAATACTTGGGAGACAAAACAAGTATGCACCCATGAGGTTCTTATAGATGTGGACATAAAAAGCTTGACAGCAGTATAATCTTAAAGTCATGCCCTTAAGAACCCAGACATCGGATGAAACCCATAGAAGCACTTTTAAGTGCCTAAACACTGAATGTAGTGCAAACTGTAAACAAAGGTTAGACTGATGTTTTCCTCATTGTAGTATGGATCCATGAAGAAACATGCCATTGAATGTTCAACCAAAATTTGGTTCATTTGAATTGTTAATAGAGGAAGACATCATTAGCAGATAAGATAATATGCATGGCAATTTTTTTTATATTATCAGTCATCCAGAATTTTGCAAACAGTTTTCTTTAATAGTTTGGATGGATTTTCTGGTGATAGATATCTTGTTTTTTGACATTTGTCTATTCCAAAATGCAGGTGGGAATAACAGATGATTTTGAATATTTGCAATGATTATTGAAACATTCTGGAGCTAAATCCTGATTGCATAGTTCAGTGTGCAAAATATACTAGTAGCTTGAAATTTTCGTATCGAAACTTATTTTCATTTTCTTCCTGTAATTTGGGCACTTGCTCTTGTTTTTGTGGAGATAGAATGGCTTTCTCTCTATCCAAGCTTGGGTAATTGGTGCATATGATTATTGTTTGGGCATTTTGATATTGAACATATGCCTTGGGTTGTAGGTGTAAAGTATAGTAGTGGTCTTGTATAGATTTCAGAATATTTATGAAGAAAACAGCTTATTGCATGTTTTTTTTTACTTGAAGAAAACATGAGAGAGATTTATCTTTATATCTGCTGTGGTACACACTGCATTATTAATTTTTTTAGCAACTGATCGATTCTTGTTAGAATCTATGAGTAATATGTGTTATGTGGTTGAATTCATGAACTACATGTAAGAATGGAACTCCAAAGATGAGAGCATGGATTCATTCAGCAAGCGTAAGGCTAGAAACAACAAACTTAGAGCAAGCCTAATAATTTTGAAGGCTGACAATAAATTTCTGGAATGTTGATTGAAATGGTTGTCCATAATTGATTATTGGCCCTTTTAGAAGAGGAACAAGTATGCTAAAAAGGACAACGCTTGGGAGGCCAAAGATTACCTGGCTGGAGGTGAAGCGGAAAGTTATCACAAGGCTAAATTTAGAATTGCATCTCAACTATGATATGGGGTTGGTGCCACCTAGCTGCCTATGTATCACCTAGTCTTCTAAATGTTAAACATGCCTTTAGTCAAAGAAGAAGATAATTTGTATCCAAATTACCTTTTATTTCAGATGCCCTTGGTCAAAGAAAATTGGTTTTGGACTGTACCATAATTTGGATATAGAAAGAAAGTTGGTTTTAGTGATTAGGGAACGACTTTGTGCACCACCCCAAGGCCTAGATAGCCTCGCACCATGCGGGCATGCGTGCCACGGCCCAATGGGCGGTGGCACGCTCCGCATGTGCACCCACACGGGCGCGCGGCCAATGGGCATGTCCGTTACATGCTTCCTGCACCGAAGGCGGTGCATAAAGACTTTTCATAGTGATTATATGTGGCTTATTGGGCTGATAATGGGCTGGATGATGATCTCTTAAGCTTGGCCTGAGCATTGTAGCTAGTGACCAAGCTTGGCTAGAGACATAGTATGGTAGGGTCTAGCACGAATGACTGCAAGGCTAGAAAATGAAAATAAGTTGCGGTAAGAAAATGACCGCAAGTGTCAAAAGATTGAGAAGAATGGTATACTTAAGTTGTTCCAGCGTTTGTAATTATATTCTTCTGGCTAAATTGATAAATCATTTTTCCTTCTCATTTGCTCAAGGGATATTTTTAAGATTTATAAAAAATTCTTTATCTATTCCTAATGGAATATAGGCTTATTCCTCTGTCATCCTAACACCATTTGGAATAACACTGCATTAATTGCATTGGAATAACATGGAATTCCAGATTTTAAACCAAACAGAAATTGGGAATAATAAAGGGAATAAGCTATTCTTGAGGAATTCGTATTCCTCTTTCTGGAATAACTTTTTGTTATCCAAACACTACCTAGATATATAACGATCAAAAAATCTAATACATATTATGATTTGAGACATGATATAAAGGTGGCATTATCTTTCCCCTTTTTTCTTTTTCTTTAAGAATTAGATTGAAAATGTGATAATTGGCATTTGAATCCTAAAACACTCTCTAAAGCAAGTTCTTAGGAGAGGAGGGCTAACTGATAGAATTAAATCATACAATAATTAATACTAACATAATAAAAATATACACAATACACGGATTCAACCTGTATAGGCCATAATTAATATGTATGTAGACCGTCTTATTGAAAAAACTGGTATTGAATATATTTTTTGAATTTTAATTTTGATTACAGAACTTTTTAATAAATCTTTTTGAAGGGTTTGTCTTTCAGTAACAATATAGAGGTCATATATATACATTATCGAAATCCATATTCCTATTCATAAAATCGACTGCTCTTCTCAAGTTCTTAAATTATTTTGCAAAATATTGGCATGCAATGCACATTGGCACGTTCAAGAGAGCAATTTACGAAAGAATTCGAAATAGCTAACTAGAACACTGCTTTTATACCTTCCATCTTTATAAACACTCTAGAATCCCTCTTTTAGTGTTATACCTCAAAGCTATGTTAATTGACACTTTGGAAATATTTGTTGGTCCAAGATGCCAAAAAATTGGGGTGATGAGGAGATGCAAAGAATAGTGAAGAAAATTTCCAGCATTGTCATGGAGGAAGATGAGGCTTTTTTTTCATAGAGATGGTTTTTCTTAGTGTAATTAATAACAACTATAACTGGTCATTGACCTTATTAGATAAGAAAATTTTCAATTGAAACAAATGTTACACATGAAGATAAATTTTGTCAAATCATACTTTGGATTCCAAGATTTGCAATGAGCTAAGAATAAATGCTCAAAAACCTCGTAATATCAAACAAAAAACTTTTTATGCATCGCGCGATATGCGCGGTACAGAAAGCGTGCATCTCGCATGCATGTACCAAAGATATTTTTGTTTTTTTTGTGTTGTGCGTATGGTCACGCAGGCATGCAGTGTGCCTCTTCTTGCGGCGCACAAAGAATTTTCCATATTAAAAATCTTATAACTATGTTAACGTCCATTCTTACATTGTCCTAGTACAAGTCTGAAAATGGGTTGGCCCAGCCCAACACCCTAGACTAGGCCAACTAAAAGTTTAAGCCCTAGCAGCCTACTTCCACTGATTAGTTCTTCCACACAGCAGTGCATCGCTACATCAAACATTTTTAAATAGATAAGTCGTTGGTCCAAATTAGATCATACTGGAGATACACAAACATCATCCAAATTAGATCTGATGCCCGTAGGTTGGACACCTCCTCTGCATGGCAAATCTGCCAACAATGCATCTCCGATGGAGTCTATGGGAGCACCTCAAAACTCTTGCCACCATTCCCTCTCTAAAACTTTAACCATAGACCCTGCAAAATGCTTGAGCCATCACATCAGCTTGCGTTATGCGAGCCTTGCCCATCCGCCCTTCTCTTATGAGCATCAGCTGCATTGCAAGGATCAGGACATTTTCTATGCACCGCATGAGACTATCATACCTCAGGTAAAATTCTAAAGACAAACTATGAAGCCTGTTCGAGCCATCGGTGATTGTCGCCGCTTCAACGATGTTCAAATGACTCAGCATCCGCTCAGAATCTTGAAGCAAACATTGTTTGAGGTCTTCCATTCCCTCCATGTTTGCAAGCAAGCTTCTTTGATAATTGAGGCAAGCTCGCAGCCTCCTGATGTGCTAAAAAAATTCAAAGGAATTCATTTTGATGATGCGTTGAAGCTTCAGGCACCCTTTCTGTTGAAGAATAGATCTGATAAGCTTCACTTACAACATAGCTGGAAATTGGTTATAAGTTATAACAAAAGATAGTAGCATAGAGAGAAAAGCCATCAAATGAGATGGTGGTATGTGTTCTAAAAAAAGGTGACCACCGATCTTAAGAATAAAACATCATCATATAGAAGATCAAAGCTTAATTAGATATGGTTTAAAATAATATTGAATGTGAATACTTATAGGGATGTATAAATTTATGACAAGATTATGAGGCTATATAACTCTTGAAACCAAATTTTATATTAGCTTCATTTTAAATTAGCAAAACTATCAAATATTTTTTAAGAAATCGAATCCTAATTTCTTGATCTATTCTATTATAAAATTTAAAATTATGAAACACATTATTTAAGACAAAGAAATATAATGATATCACATAAAAAAGAGAAACAAGATACATCCTTATCTTGTTGAGTCCATCTCTCAATCACATATATTTAATCTCCAAAATTAGGGCATGCATCAAATTCACAAACAAACAAGTCATTTGAAAGTCTTTTATTAAAAAATTGAATGTATGCTTGACAATGAAGAAATATCAAGATCATCTAAATTTGAAAGAAACGATCTTGAGAAATTCTATGCACCGATAACAATGGTATATATTCTACCTTTATAAAATTTTATATCATTCTACCTTGATAGCAAAATAATTACACATTTGACAATTGGAAGCTAACAAATTAAAGAATAAATTAAGAAAAATAATTTTAAATATGCAAAATTAATGGTTAATTGAATTAATAAATAAGTTTAAAATATTAATTACAAAAATATCAAAGTTAATTTAAATATGCAAAAATTTATGAATAAAATGTAGGAGATCCATGGTCTACTAATCATATAGCCATAAATAATTTGTGAGCTTACCCCTACACAGCTTGTTTGATATATTCCACACATCTCCAAATAAGCTACTCTCTTCTTTGTAACCTCCAGCTACGAATAAATTCAGCACAGTACCAATTTACCACTGAAAACAAACCAATCTCTCACAAGCATCTTCTGAAAGCAAACTGATGTGCCATTAAATCTATTGATAATTACAATAATGAAATATAACACAATGTAGGCTCTTGAAACTATTAAGCACTTGTCTAATGATGTTGAGGAACCCACCATCTCTTATTTTTATTAGATCATCTTGAATGATGAAGATTTACAGGTGAGCATGATACCTACAAATGAATGAAAGCAAACTGATGCACCATCTTGGACTGTTGTTATCTTTTGTTTTATTTTATTCTTCGGTGTAATGGTGTTACATATCGCATGATCCAATCTAGTGTTGGCCTGCTTTCAAATTCCATTCCCTGTTGCAATCAAGTGAGTGACACCATATGAAATAGATTCAGATGTAGCCTTTTGACAAAGGAAATAAATTCCCTGTTTTATTTTATTCTTACAAAGAATAATAGGCTTACATTACTCATGACATATACTTCTTTCAATAAAGTTCCTGATATCACACCGGTAATGAACTAGAGTCGGCAAATGGTGCCACTCCAGAGATGATGGAGATTTTCTGAGAGACGGAGTCAATGACCGACCCTACCTATGAGCTAAGCTCCCCTGCTGCAAGGTAGAGGAGGATGGAGATCTAGCGGTTTAAGTTCATTGCCGGCTCGGATGACATGGCACTGGCAGACAAGGAGCTTAGCCTAAAGAGGCAGAGGATACACTACAACGGCGCTGGAAGCTTTGCAGAGGGATCCCATGGAGGAAAATGGAGATGGAAACGGGATTGAATGGAATTTGGATGCAGAGGGATCAGTGAGAAGAAGACTCCGATGAATTTTGTCAAACTTCGCCCCTTGCCCCCACCCTCTGGCCCTCCCCCTGGAAGCCAGACACCCTCGCCGACCAACTCAGCAATGACTGCCTCATCGACCTCGTCGAGCATAAGGCCAGCGATAGACCCACCTCGGTCACTCCTGCCATGCCAGTGGAGCTGCTCGAGTTTGCCCGGTTCGAGGACAAGGAAGAGAAGGAGAAGGGAAGGATCGGCAGTCGGTTACATGACAGGGACGAGAATGACACCGGCCTCTATTGGCTTGTTCTAGAACAAGGAGGAGAAGAAGAAGGGCCAGATGTTGAAGGAGAACCATCGGATCGGAGAAGTTTTTTCTGTTTGGTTCGTAATCTAGACACGGGAGTCCTCTCTCTCTCCCTTTCTCAACAAAAGTTTGTTGGGGGTAGTTTGGGGTTTAGAAATTTTTTTTTTGGGATATCCTCTCCTTATCCCTCCAATCAAATACAACAAAAGTGGATAACAAAAGTTATCCCAAAAATTTTCATTTTGCATTTGATACCTTCTACGGGATAATCAGGGAATATCCCTAAGAATATCCCCTGAAAAATACTATCACGTACATTTATCAGTGTTTTTGGAATCAAACACTACCGAAGTTTTTCCATACTAAATCAAGCTAGACACCACCTTAGCACAATAATATTTAATTCACCTTACATAATTAAGCATATAAGCCAAAAGACACAATACCTTTCATAGAGTAAAAGAAGAAAACCCTCTAACTAATAAAGCAAAAGATAAGAAGCTGCCATATGAGCTTCCAAAAGTTATTTCAGATAGGTTCCAAATACAGAAAGACAACAAGAACAACAACAACGAAAAAAAAAAGGGAGGTCATACTGTAGACACACAGACATCATCCAAATTAGATCTGGTGCCCACAGGTTGGACACCTTCTCTGCATGGCAAATCTTTCAACAATGCATCTACGATGAAATCTATGGGAGCACCTCAAAACTCCTACCACCATTCCCTCTGTAAACCTTTCTCCACAGACACTGCAAAATGCTCGAGCCATCACATCAGCTTGCGTTATGCGAGCCTCACCCATCCACTCTTCTCTCAAGAGCATCAGCTCTGTTGCAAGGAACACAACATTTTCTATCCACCATATGAGACTATTATACCTCTGGTAAAATTCCAAAGACAAACTATGAAGCCTATTTGAGCCATTGGTGATAGTTGCTACTTCAGCAATGTTCAAATAACCCAGCATCTGCTCAGAATTATGAATCAAACATTGTTTGAGGTCTTCCACTCCCTCAATGTTTGCAAGCAAGCTTCTTTGATAATTGAGGCGAGCTCGCAGCATCCTGATGTGTTGAAATAATTCATTGGAATTCATTTTGATGATGCGTTGAAGCTTTAAGTGCCCTTTCTGTTGAAGAATAGATATGATAAGCTTCACATACAACACATCTGAAAATTGGTTATAAGTTATAACAAAAGATAGTAGCATAGAGAGAAAAGCCATCAAATGAGATGGTGGTATGTGTTCTAAAAAAAGGCGAGCACCGATCTTAAGAATAAAACATCATCATAGAAGATCAAAGCTTAATTAGATATGGTTTAAAATAATATTGAATGTAAATCCTTATAGGGATGTAGAAATTTATGGCAAGATTATGAGGCTATATAACTCTTGAAACCAAATTTTATATTACCTTCATTTTAAATTACCAAAACTAATCAAATATTTTAAAAAAATTGAATCCTAATTTCTTGATCTATTCTATTATAAAATTTAAAATTATGAAACATGTTATTTAAAACAAAGAAATATAATGATATCACATGAAAAGAGAAAGGAGATAAATCCCTATCTTGTTGAATCCATCTCTCGATCACATAGATTTAATCTCCAAAATTAGGGCATGCATCAAATTCACAAACAAACAAGACATTTGAAAGTCTTTTATTAAAAAATAGAATGTATGCTTTGATAATGAAGAAATATCAAGATTTTCTAAATTTGAAAGAAACAATCACGAGAAATTCTATGCACTGATAAAAGTGGTATAGATTCTACCTTTATAAAATTTATATCATTCTACCTTATTAGCAAAATAATTACACATTTGACAATTGGAAGCTAACAAATTAAAGATTAAATTGAGAAAAATAGAAAAATAAAGGTAAAAATTTGCATAAAATATAGATAGAATGGGAGCACTAAAAAAATCAAATTATATGTAAGAAAATTTTTTAAAGAAAAAGAAATATTGTTTCAAAATTATTACATAGCTAAATTGCACAAATCTATGTAAAATATCTTGCAAGATTGAGAGGCATACCTTCACCGATACTCTTTTCTTCTGACAACAGAGACGTCTATCCTTCTATTTATAGAGATCTTGAAAATTATTTTTAGTATAAAATAAAAGTTTATAATCTATTGTTTTAATGCACTTTGGTTTATTATTTAAGATCTATTGGTAGGATTAAAAGAGGACCATATATGGATAAGATATTGATGTATTCTTTTTTTTATAAAGTGGTGCAAAAATCGATCATTTATTAAGGAGGTTAATTGGATAAGATATCGATATATTCTTTTTTTTTATAAAGTGGTGCAAAAATATCAATCATTTATTAAGGAGATATCGATATATTCTTTTTTTTACAAAGTGGTGCAAAAATATCGATCATTTATTAAGGAGGTTAACTGAAGAGTTGCATACGTATAAGAATAAAAAGAACAAAAGATAAAAAAAGAAAAAAAAAGAAGGACAAGGGATAAATAAACCCTCAAATAAGGTTTTGGCCTATATAATTTAAAATAAAATTGCCTTACTTAAACCTTAAGCTCAATGACTAAGCCCTTTGTCGTCATAAAAATCTCATCTAATATATTCCAATTCCCTCCATTGCTAAAAATATGCTTGAAGCTTTAGATATCCATTTTCATTTGATGGATATGAATACAAATCTAAATATCAATCTAATGCTAAATTTATGCATATATCTCTTTCAAAAGATTCAAACAACAATTAGATATTGATAATAAGAATATAAATATGAAAATAAATTAATTAGTTAAACTTTATAATATTATTATCACATTTTGTATTTTATTAACTCAAAATAGTTATATAGGCCTTCTATTTTTTAGAGTTAGCATATAATGGTATGAGAAAATAACAAACATAAAATTATATCTATTTAATCACTTAACTTTTTTTAGTAATTTTTTGTAATTTTTTAGAGTGCTTAAATATTAATAGAACTAACTATTGAGGATGCAATTCCTTGAATCAAAGATATGATTATATGGAATAAAAATAAAAATTAAAGCTATGCTAAGGTTGTCACTTGTATAGTTTTTGAGTTTATCAGATCTATTGAGACTAAATAGCATTACATACATAATAAGATATTTGGATATACGTAAGATATCATGTATCCATTTTCATATTCATTTTTCATTGATATAATTATACATGTATATTTTAATTGGGTGAAAAAATTCATAGTTATATTAGATAAATCTAAATATGGAAAAAGATTATACTAATATTATTCAATCCATTTTTACCTTTACTTAATAGACCACGAGTTTCATCTTTCTTTCTTTAATATAAGTAATAGAACAATTGATTTTAGATTAGCCAAAACTCAATTCCTCCCTCAACTAAATATCTTAATAGATTGGGCAACATCTATTCAATTATAACTTCAATTTAAATTTTTAAGATTAACCTCATTCACATTGGGTTTAATTTGGGTTGATTGCTTGTGCAAACTAATCATCCTTCAAAACATCTTGAATTGGTAATGCATAATCCTCAACTTTATTTAGTTCATACAAGTATTAGATATAAATTTCACTATAAATTAGGTTAAAATGATTCTTAACAAAACCTTAGCCAACCAAATATTATGAAATGAGGATACAACTCAACTCAACTCATCTAAGCATTTTCCCAACTACATGGTGTCGGCTACATGAATTTGGTTCCTCCACTCTACTCTATACAGGATTAAATCGATATTCAAATTATAAATAGTTATATCTTTTTTAATTATTTCTATCCATATTAGTTTTGGTCTACCTCTACCTCTATTCTTCTAAAGTTTAACAACTATTTCCATATGAATTGAGCAGTTGTTTGTGCATCATAACATTTTCATTTTGTTCTCTCAAAAATATTTAAAAAATAAGATAATAGTATGATCGTTTTATATCATGTCGTAAACATATTACATATATCATTATATCATTATATATCTAAAGTTGATGAACTATTTCTAGGATTTGAGGAGCAGCGATCTCAACGGCGATCGAAGGAGAATCGTCCGATCAGAGAAGATTTTCCTGTTTGGTTTGTAATCTAGGCATGGGAGTCCTCTCTCTCTTCCTTTCTCAGCAAAAGTTTGTTGGGGGTAGTTTGGGGTTTAAATTTTTTTTGGGTATATCCTCTCTTTATCCCTCCAATAAAATATAACAAGAGGGAATAACAAAAATTTATTCCAAGAAATTTTCATTTTGCGTTTGATACCTTCTATGGGATAATCAGGGAATATCCCTAAGGATATCCCCTAAAAAAAACTATCCCATACATTTATCAGTGTTTTTGGAATCAAACACTACCTAAGTTTTTGCATACTAAATCAAGCCATACACCACCTTAGCACAATAATATTTAATTCACCTTACATAATTAAGCATATAAGCCAAAAGACACAACACCTTTCATAGAGTGAAAGAATAAAAGCCTTCAATTAATAAAGCAAAAGATAAGAAACTGCCATATGAGCTTCCAAAAGTTATTTCAGATAGGTTCCAAATACTAGAAAGACAGCAAGAACAACAACAGCAAAAAAAAGGGAGATCATACTGGAGACACACAGACATCATCCAAATTAGATCTGATGCCCATAGGTTGGACACCTTCTCTGCGTGGCAAATCTGCCAACAATGCATCTGCGATGGAATATATGGGAGCACCTCAAAACTCCTACCACCATTCCCTCCATAAACCTTTCTCCACAGACCCTGCAAAATGCTTGAGCCATCACATCGGCTTGCGTTATGCGAGCCTCGCCCATCCGCCCTTCTCTCATGAGCATCAGCTCTGTTGCAAGGATCAGAACATTTTCTATGCACTGCATAAGACTATCATAGCTCAGGTAAAATTTTGAAGACAAACTATGAAGCCTGTTCGTGCCATTGATGATAGTCGCTGCTTCAACGATGTTCAAATGACCTAGCATCTGCTCAGAATCATGAAGCAAATGTTGTTTGAGGTATTCCATTCCCTCAATGTTCGCAAGCAAGCTTCTTTGATGATTGACGCGAGCTCGCAGCGTCCTGATGTGCTGAAATAATTCAAGGGAATTCATTTTGATGATGCGTTGAAGCTTCAGGCGCCCTTTCTATTGAAGAATAGATCTAATAAGCTTCACTTACAATGCAGCTGGAAATTGGTTATAAGTTATAACAAAAGATAGTAGCATAGAGAGAAAAGCCATCAAATGAGATGGTGGTATGTGTTCTAAAAAAAGGCGACCACCGATCTTAAGAATAAAACATCATCATGTAGAAGATCAAAGATTAATTAGATATGGTTTAAAATAATATTGAATGTGAATACTTATAGGGATGTAGAAATTTATGAGAAGATTATGAGGCTATATAACTCTTGAAACCAAATTTTATATTAACTTCATTTTAAATTAGCAAAACTATCAACTATTTTTTAAAAAAATCGAATCCTAATTTTTGATCTATTCTATTATAAAATTTAAAATTATGAAACATGTTATTTAAGACAAAGAAATATAATGATATCACATGAAAAAGAGAAACGAGATACATCCTTATCTTGTTGAGTCCATCTCTCGATCACATATATTTAATCTCCAAAATTAGGGCATGCATCAAATTCACAAACAAACAAGTCATTTCAAAGTCTTTTATTAAAAAATTGAATGTATGCTTTGACAATGAAGAAATATCAAGATCATCTAAATTTGAAAGAAAAAAATCTTAAGAAATTCTATGCACCGATAAAAATGGTATATATTCTACCTTTATAAAATTTTATATCATTCTACCTTGATAGCAAAATAATTACACATTTGACAATTGGAAGCTAACAAATTAAAGAATAAATTAAGAAAAATAATTTTAAATATGCAAAAATTAATGGTTAATTGAATTAATAAATAAGTTTAAAACATTAATTACAAAAATATCAAAGTTAATTTAAATATGCAAAAATTGATGAATAATATATATATATATGTATATAACAGTGGTAGAAAAAGTTCCATCACATCAGCACCAATAATCTTGATGAGAATATTTCGTGATAGAGAAAGAAAAGATTATAATATCCTAAAATAATTTTATATTGGATAAAAAAATTTAAATAGCTATCAATTAATTTGTATTCAAGTTTTTGAAATCATATAAATTTGGCTTACTAACAAATTAATTAGAATAGTAAATGCGCATGAGGCATTACACTTTGATTCCTCCATCTGTTCATTAATTAGCTCGTGTAGGCAGTTGATTGGAGTCTAAAGTCTAACCTTTAGCTCACATAGGCAGTCGCTTGGAGTCTAAACTCTAACCTTTGGACTAGTAGATAACGCATGAGACATTGCACTTTGTTTCTTCTTTTGAGGGCTTCGCATTGTCAGTTTGAGAAAGGAGAATTCTAATCTTTCATTCTTCTTTTGAGGGCTATGCATAGTTGGTTTGAGTAAGGAGGGGGTGGCAGCTTAGGAGCCTTTTAAATTTTAATGGCTTTGGAAAATTCAATAGTTTACAAGGTTATTTTTGAAATATGTCCTTGTCTCTCAACAGATCCAACTCAACCATATCCTTTCCTGAACTCTTTCTTTCTTTCTTTCTTTCTTTCTTTTTTGTTATTATAAAAAACAACGGTAACACCACCACCACCACCACCACCACCACCAAACCTAACTCCCCTTTCTACTAAGGGTGCAATTGGAAGACTACGGTGCAATTCATAACAAGAAGAGTAATTGGTTGAAAACATGGCCTCATAAGTTTCAGTTGACTGTGAGAAATTTCTCTAATGAGAGAAATACTATGAATATGAGAAGGCTTACGGCATACAAGAAATAGTAGTAGTTTCTAGAGGATGTTTGATTATTTCTAGAGGATATTTGATAAGAACCACACCATCCATTTCAAAAAGACGTGCAAGTTTGGGTTGAGTATTTTTTATTTCTAGAGAAATATTTTTTGATTTTGAATTCTCATACAAAGGTATCATTCTAAGATTAGAAATTCTTGTCCTTAATTATCAAACCAACTCGATCTAGCATGGAAAAAAAATAATAAATTAAGTTATATATAATTACAAATGAGTTGACATGGTTAGCATTTTGTTGAAAAAATCAAAATTAGGCCTATAGGCTTGATTAATCTTATCACAATTGACTTGTCTAATATTTATTTATGTTCGATGAACATTAGCTACCCAAGCCTAAAAGTCTAGATCTATAGGTTTGGCGTATCCTACTTTTGCCAACTTATTTTATATTTATGTTAGGTCAACATTATTATAGCTCAAGTCAAAATGTTAAGCAACAAAAAAAAACAATTTTAATTATATACAACACTATACTCATGTAAAAGAATTCAAAGACCAATTGTGTACTGAGAGGAGAAACCAATAGATTAGCAATGATGCAAAGATTGACTTTGCTAAAATTGGGTTAACAATGTCAATCTAGAGTAACTAATTAAATAGATGAATTAAAATGTCAAAGAATCATCCTAAGTGATGTGGTTGATCATGCCCCATGAGCAATAGATCTACAGACTACACCGTTTTCGAAGCCGAGCAATAATATGGCAGCTGGCCCCGGTTTTGGAGTCAACTTCAGCTTCAACCTCGGCCTCGAGCTTAGCCTCGGCCTCGATCTCGAATTCAACTTTGGCTCCAACCTCAGCCTCGAGCTTAGCCTCGGCCTAGGACCTGGCCTCGGCCTCGGCCTCGAATTCAACTTCGGCTCCAACCTCGGCCAAGAGCTTATCCTCGGCCTCGGACCTGGCCTCGGCCTCGGCTTCGAATTCAACTTCGGCTTCAACCTCGGCCTCAAGATTAGCCTTAGCCTTGGACCTGGCCTCGGCCTCGACCTCGAATTCAACTTCGGCTCCAACCTCGGCCCCGAGCTTAGCCTCGGCCTCGGCCTCGGACCTGGCCTCGGCCTCAGCCTCGAATTCAACTTCGGCTCCAACCTTGGCCTTTAGCTTAGCCTCGGCCTCGGACCTAGCCTTGGCCACGGCCTCAAATTCAACTTCGGCTCCAACCTCGGCCTCGAGCTTAGCCTCGGCCTCGGACCTGGCCTCGGCCTCGGCCTCAAATTCAACTTTGGCTTCAACTTTGGCCTCGAATTCAACTTCGGCTCCAACCTTGGCCTCGAAGGGTCGCAAGGTCCCCGTCGGAACCACCGGTCTAAAACTTTTGTTGCAGGTTTCCAGCTAAAAAAGATGATCCTGCCATCTCTCTGAAGATCTACAAGGCTCTCCTCTCACCCGGCGTTCTCTGAAAGTGATTTGATAATAACAGATTGGCGTGCTAGGAAGGGGAATAACCCCCGGAATTAGAAATAAAGAAGGAGGGAGATGAAGCCATGAAAATAAGAAGGACAAACTGACCTGGAAGAAGTAGGGTCAGAAAGGTGAGAGCTGGGACGAGGTCAAGACCCAAGAAGAAGAAGCAAAACCAGGAGAAGGCGGATGGAAGCTCGAGCGAGGTTTAGACTGGAAAGGAGAACGCAGTAGAAGCAAAAGACCAAGGTCAGGGGTGACTTTCCTTTTAAAGACTCATCGTTTCAAATCATCCTTCTTGATTCAGATTGGCCACATGCTCGCCCACCATCGGAGAAGATGTTTCGACAACCATCCGGTGCATAGAACACGCGGGGCGCAACCAATAATAAGACAACAGTGACCTTACCGTAATGATGATGTCCATCGTTTCATAGTTCCATACCCAAGAAGAATCTCCCTTAATCCCAAAAGCGAAAGTAGATAGAGCGATGGTGTTGCAGCATCCGATGCCTTAACATTAAAGAAGCATGGCCTTTGAGGATACATACCCTCTTAGCAATCGTTAGCGTACAAAGATCAGCCACTAGATGATATTACACCCCTTTTTCTGGTGGTTGTGCGCCCACCCATCTCAGAGGCGAAAGGGCATCTGATGTGGCTGATCACGTCCCATGAGCAATAGATTAACAGACTGCACAGTTTTTGAAGCCGAACAAAAATATGGCAGCTGGTCCCAGCCTCGGAGTCAACTTCAACTTCAACCTCGGCCTCGAGCTTAGCCTCAGCCTCGGATCTGGCCTCGGCCTCGGCCTAAAATTCAACTTTGGCTCCAACCTCGGCCTCGAGCTTAGCCTCGGCCTCGGACCTGGCCTCGGTCTTGACCTTGAATTCAACTTTGGCTCCAACCTCCGCCTCGAGCTTAGCCTCGACCTTGGACTTGGCCTCGGCCTTGGCCTTGAATTCAACTTCGGCCTCGAGCTCAGCCTCGGGCTCGGCCTCGAATTTAACTTTGGCTCCAACCTCGGCCTTGAGCTTAGCCTCGGCCTCGGACCTGGCCTCGACCTTGGCCTCGGACCTGGCCTCGACCTTGGCCTCAAATTCAACTTCGGCTTCAACCTCGGCCTCAAGCTTAGCCTCGGCCTGGGCCTCGAATTCAACTTTGGCTCCAACCTCGGCCTTGAACCTGTCCTCGGCCTCGGCCTTGAATTCAACTTCGGCTCCAACTTCGGCCTCGAATTCAACTTCGGCTCCAACCTCGGCCTCGAGCTTAGCCTCAACTTTAGACCTGGCCTTGAGCCTGGACTCAGCCCCGACCTCGGAGTCAACTTCGGCCTCGGCCTCGGCCTTGAGCCTGGCCTCAGCCTCGGCCTCAAATTCAACTTTAGCTTCAACCTCAACCTTGATCCTAGCCTTGACCTCAGACCTATCCTCGGTCTCTAGCTTCGGCCACGAAACCAACCTCGAACTTAGTTCCCAATAGCCTAACAAGTGCCGAGAGCTACCACGTGGCCCACTTTCTCTAAGACCATGGGTAGTTATCATTATTTACGGCACAGTCTAGCAGCGCCCACCTACCACTTATGATGCCGCTTCTGACGGATGACGTGATTCAACGATCATCTACAAAGGGTAAGAGGAACCTTCGAACAGGTATAAAAAACCTTCACTCATAATAAGGAAGGTAAGGAGCTCATTCTCTCCTACTTGATCAACTCATTGCTATTCTCCAGACCACTAACTAGAGCATCGGAGGGTTCCCATCGAAACCACCGCTCTGGGACTTTTATTGCAAATTTTTGGCTAAAGGAGGCGGTCCTGCCATCTCTTTGAAGATCTGCAAGGCTCTCCTTTCACCCAGCGTTCTTTGAAAGTGATTTGGCAGCAACACCAAGTAGAACTAGAAACCACCTGTTTATGGTAGAGGTTAGATGTATTCAGTCATGGACTTGTTTATTTTTCATGTTTGTCAAGTTCCAATGAGTAATTTTATATGCGGCCCATCCTACATCACTTGATTTGTGGTCTTTTCTCTAGATTTTGAAATTTCATAAAACATGAGCCTTTATCGTCCTTTCACTTTATTTTATTTATTTTGCTGGATGATAGCCTCCTAGATAGATGCCATCGCCGTTTCTTTTTGAAATCCTCCAAACTCCGTTGTCAAAAGGATTTCTATTGAAAAATATTATATTGATTCCTTCACACGTCATGGCATTGGCTTTCTTAAGGAGATAAAGGCCGATAAAATTTAGGCACGGTTCATTATTTATATGCATTTTATATTATTTATTTATTTATTTCTCTCATTATGTGGAAGTGAGGCGATGTTGGGAGGAAAAATAAACCTAAGGACACATGCATGATAATGAACGACAACTAAGGATTTAAGTTACAAGCATGTTTGAAGATATTCATTTGCTTAGATATTTCATAATTTTATATTAATGATAATTGAAAGACTGTATCAAATTATTTATCAAGTAAAATATTTACATCTATAAATATTTAGAACCATATAAATGTAGTATTTGGATAAAGCCACCATAATGAGATGATCTTAGGGCCTCGTTTGGCAAATAAGAAAGTAATGTTGAAGAATATTTGAAAAAAAAAAATTTGAGAAGATTTTTTTGTGGGCACGCTTGAATAGCCATAAAAAGAACTTAGAAAAATGATTTTTCACAAGTTGGTCATATTTGATTAGCTATTTTGTTTTGATGATAAATGGATTTGATTTTTAATTTATTCTTTGATTATGTTATTAATAAAAATTATCAAAGGATAAAAATTAAAAAAAAGTTTTGCCCTTGCTGAATTATCAGGCACTTTCTGTTGACCAGGCTAAACGTTGTTGTTTGTGCTTCGGCCTAGAATCTTCTTGGGCCACACGCATCGGCATTGCAGCCCAAAGAAGTGTAACAATATCTCAAACATACGTCCATGCATCATGCATCATGTATACAGTCCATTATTGTCAGGCATCGCTGCACATTTATAGCATAGTGGGATAGAATAACTAGTTAGCAAGCCAGCTGATTATGAAGATTAAAATATTAAAATACTCTTAACATAAAATACTAACACAACAACATTAAATTGAGAAGGAAGAGATAGGTATATATTAGTTCTTATAGATGAAAATTTACCACATATAAAGTAGTCCATTCCTTTACGAGAATATTTAATATTTAATCAATTATGCAAATATAAATATCAATTATTAAATATATCATGTAAAATATTGAAAGAATGTTAAAAGATAAGCAAGATAAGAAAAATATGAAGTAGGGAAGCAAGTGATAAAGGTTGGCAAGTCAATGAATTTATGAAGTCAAGATAAGTAGACTTGGGCACTGGGCCGTGTCTGGCATAGCACGGCCCAAGCCCATTGCGCCTTAGCAAAAACCGGACCATGCCCGATACTGTCTGAAAATTTTTTTTCTAGCCCGGCACGGCCCGTGACCCATCCCCTGGTGGCCTTAACTGGGTACAAAGTCGCACTCTAGGGCACTGATGGCAAGCGTCGGATCCCACTCCATGAGCTCGAGCACATGCCGGCCGTTGGGATCGACGGCGATGCGGAAGAAGTTCGGGTACTTTCGGACCCGATCGTGGAAGTCATCGGGGAGGCCAAAGAGGAGGCAACAGTGGTGGAGCTTGGCGAGGGGGATCCCACGGCGGGCAGAGAGCATGAGAAGCTTGCGAACATTTGTGACGCGCTGGGGGCTCCATGGCATCCATGAGGGCGCGCTCCTCTTCGAGGAGGGACTCCATGTGGGGGGTGAAGGCAAGGTAGGGCTTGGAATTGGGGGGGAGGTGGGGGAGGGGGAGCTGGAGGTGGAGGGGTTGGCGGGCGGTGAAGCGGGAGACCTTGTGGCCACGAGGGAAGCCAAGCTCACAGTGGACTTGCCCGCATTGGCGAGGGGGATACAGTGGCCGTTGAGGTCAGCGAGGAAGGACTTAGTGCGAGTGATGAAGTGGAGGTCGGCATCGCGAAGGACGATGGCCTCGAAGTGGGGGAGGCGACGGTCGGCATCGGGCTTGATGGACCATACGCGGGGGCTCTGGAGCTTCTTCTGTAGCTGGGAGTTGAGGAAGGGGAGTATGTCGGCCACGGCGATGGCAGCGGAGGAGGGGTTAGAGTTAGGATTAGGGTTTAGGGGGAAGAGAGAGGGGAGCTTGGCGGTGGCGACACAGCGCCACGCCATGAGCTCATGATTTTTAGGGATTCAGGGCTCTTCGGAGGGGCAAAGCCTGGTTCGAGCACTTCGCCAGAGGTGCTAACACAGTAGTATCCTAGGCCCTTATGGGCCGGAACAGCCTAGGCCCTTATGGGTTGTACTGGCCCGTCACGGCCCAGCCCTTGAGCCGTGCCAGCCCAGGCTGTCATGGGCCATGCTGGGCTTGATCCGTCGGCCAAAATTTCGAGGCCGACATGACCCCTTTTACTGGACCGTGCCCGGCAAGGCCCGGCTCGTGCCGGGCTGGGCCAGGCCACCCACGGCCCGGCCCAATGCCCAACTCTAGTCTAAAGAGAAGTGACAAGTTAGCGAGTTAGTAATCTGATCAAGCAAATGAATAGAAGGAAATAATAAAGGAGTAAAATAAAGATGGGAAAGAAGAGGGGAATAAGAGACACGAGTCCTTGCGACCTATCGATAACATGAAGATCTCTTTTAGGGGTTATTGGGAATGAACACTCATACACATGATCAGTGTATGAAATTTTTATATTTAGATTACGATAAATTATTTTTAGAAATTACATTTATTCTTTATTTTAGGAATAAAAGATTAGCAACGAAAGGGATGTTAATCCTTAATTCCTAAAAATAAAAGTTAATTATGAAAATTTATCCTCTTTCACGCTAAATAACCTCTTCTGATTGGAAAGAAGTCCAAACTTTGAAGGTAGAGGGCCCTCTCAAGCTCTAATTTAACTTTGCCTTTTTTTCTCTCCACTAGATGAATATTTTCAATTGAATTGGTTAGGGTATTTAGGAAAGTCTTGCTGCACCGCACCCGATAATTGGTGCGCATTATGTGCACGTGCACATGCCAAAATAGAAAAGGATACTTTTGCCTTTGGCATGTGTGCATGCATGCGGCGCGCGCCAATCATCAGAGGCGGTGCAGCGCATTGCACCATGCACTGTCTCGATGCAGCAAGACTTTTCCTAGGGTATTTAAAGTTGGGAGAGGTAGCAGAGAGGATGAGCACCTTCAAAGTGGAAAAGACCATTTTTAAACTAAGATATCAGCACTTGGGTTCAGATTAGGAGTTTTAGGGAAAAGGCTAAGGGTTAAGAGAAGGAAGAGAGCCAGCACGAAGAAAGTTATTAAGGTATGAAAAGATCTAGAAATAAAAGAGAGTTAGTATAGTAAATCAGGTGTTATATAGTTGGTCGTAAACATGTGATAACTCATATTTAGTCCCACATTGGATGTGAAAGGAATGTGTTATATGTTTATAACTCAAGTCCACTTGCTACCTACTAACTTTCATTCCAGTTTTTGAGCCATATGGTTTTAGTCCGTTAATGAGGTTAATTGGGCTAGCATGAGAAAAGGTCTACTATCCATGGGACTAATGATCATTATAAGGTAGAAAGATTATGATAGCCCACATTTAGTCCCATATTGGATGGAAAAGGAATGTGTTACATGCTTATAACTTAAGTTTACTTGCTATCCAGTAACTTCCATTCGAATTTTTGGGCCACGTAGTTTTTGTCCATTTACGAGATTAATTGGGCTTGGAGCATATTATAAAACCTTATAGTCCAATATAATAAAGTATCAATTATCAAATTATTCTTTTTTTAAGTCATGTTTGGATTGACTATTGAGACACCCACAGTTTTTAGCAACCAGACGAAATTATTATCGGCAGCTAGCACCAACAATTATCCCTAAACAAGCTCTTTGCTAATTTTTAGCAACATATAATTATAGCTACATCTATAAATTTCCTCAATAACATTTTATTTGCTAATTTTTGGGCAGTTCTTGGTCTCTGAGTCTTTGATCTTTGAGTTTTTTTTACTGAATTGATTAGGATTCTACTTCCTTAGCATATATCCTTCTGGGTTTTGGAATTCATTTTGGAACTGTTGATATCCGTTGTTTTGTTTAGGACTGTTTTGATGCTTGGGAATTGGATTTAAATGGAAGAAAGGATTGATTTCCACTATTGTCCTCCATAGTGTATGAAATTTTTATATTTAGATTATGATAAATTATTTTTAGAAATTACATTTATTCTTTATTTTAGGAATAAAAGATTAGCAACGAAAGGGATGTTAATCTTTAATTCCTCAAAATAAAAGTTAATTATGAAAATTTATCCTCTTTCACGCTAAATAACCTCTTCTGATTGGAAAGAAGTCCAAACTTTGAAGGTAGAGGGCCCTCTCAAGCTCTAATTTAACTTTGACTTTTTTTTCTCTCCACTAGCTGAATATTTTCAATTGAATTGATTAGGGTATTTGGGAAAGTCTTGCTGCATCGCACTCGATAATTGGTGAGCGTTGCGTGCACGTGCGCATGCCAAAATAGAAAAGGATACTTTTGCCTTTGGCATGTGTGCGTGCATGTGGCGTGCGCCAATTATCAAAGGCGGTGCAGCGCATTGCACCATGCACCGTCTCAGTGCAGCAAGACTTTTCCTAGCGTATTTAAAGTTGGGAGAGGTAGCAAAGAGGATGAGCACCTTCAAAGTGGAAAAAGCTGTTTTGAAACTAAGATATCAGCACTTGGGTTCATATTAGGAGTTTTAGGGAAAAGGCTAAGGGTTAACAGAAGGAAGAGAGCTAGCACGAAGAAAGTTATTGAGGTACAAAATGTTGGCCCAGATGGCAAACCAAGAGAGGGGGGTGAATTGGGTTCTTAAAAAATTAAACCTTTTAAATTTTTTGGCTTTGGAATACACATGATTAAGTGCAGGAAAAATATTAACCACAAACAAGGAGATAGAGAGAGAGAATCAAAACACGGCAAACACAAAGATTTTATAGTGATTCGGTGTATCCAACACCTACGTCCACTCCCAAGTACCACTTGGGTCCACACTATAATCAACTAGATTACAGCTGAGTTGTTTTACAAGCTCACAACTCAAAACTTGTTGTTTCCCACGAGATCACAACGAACCCAGCTGGTTTTTCCGGGCTCACCAGCACAAAACCCAAACCTCAAGCTAATCTAGCTTGACCCGAGGTGAACAACCTCCACTAATTCAATCCCTCTGATTGAACTAGCAAATACAAATGAGAATAAAGTTTACAATAACAAACAACTCCTCAAATGAGAAAATATTCAATATAAATAGACAAGGTTAGAAAAGTCTGTTTGAAGCAGAGTTGATTTGAGCTTTTCTTCTTTTCTTCTTTTCCTATTCTCCTTTGAGATGTTGAATCAGGCCTCAGCCCGAATTCTTCACAAAGATTTGCAGATGAGAAGTTGGAAAAAACAGGGATATTGGCTCTCTTTTTCTTCTTTTGAAAATCCTCCGATTTTGAACTTGAATGCCTTGGATTTCTCTTTGAGCTTTCTGGAGTTGATAGATTTGAACTTTGACTCTTTCCTCTTTGATTTCTTGCTCAAGACTTTTGGGATTTTTCAAGTTGTTTTCTCTCTATTTTTCGTCTTATTTTTCAAATGAATGGACTCCCCTTTTATAGATTCTCTTTAATCCAAGATTAGGTGAAAAACTAGCTGTTATTTCTGTCCTTGGATTCCTCCTACACACAAAAAAAGTATCCATTAGAGATTATGTGAGAAAATATTACCATTGGAGGACGTTCTAACAATTTGAAAATCCGTTCCTGATAGGTTGGAGTCGGCTCCAACTTTTCAGGTGTCGGCTCCAAGTCGTGTATCCAAAAATAGAAAGTAAAAGTTCATTGAGGAGTCGGCTCCGGAAAAGGTAAGTGTCGGCTCACCGTGTTCAGGTGTCGGCTCCGAAAACTGTAAGTGTCGGCTCCGAGTAGTCCAAAAATATGCTTTCTGTTCCCGCATTGGAGTCGGCTCCAGACACTGTAAGTGTCGGCTCGAAACTCTGGGTGTCGGCTCCAGACCGTGCTAAAAATCAGAAAAGCATTTGATCGACCATGGGATCGGCTCCAGACTTTCTAGGTGTCGACTCCAGGCTCTGAATTTTGAAACATACCTTTGGCATTTGATTCAAAACACGTTTCTTTATGCCTTTTGATTAATCAAACATTTTAAGCCCTGAAACACTTGTTAAATTTATTAGTAACAAAATGAATATACTCATATCTTTTATTAATCATCAAAATTAATAATTGGGTCAACAATCTCCCCCTTTTTAATGATTATAAAAATATTGAGTATATGCATGAGTAAACAATTGGATTCTCAAATCAAAATTTTTAAATATTTAATCCTCATAGATAAGCTCCCCTGAATAGATAGCTCCCCCTATGAAGTTCAATTTAATAATTGTTCTTCCTTTTAACAGAAAATTTTAAAGGTTGATACCACTTTTAATTACCTCTCCTTATGTGCAGTTAATTAGATACCAATAAATTAAGCTTAATTGAGCTTACTTGATCAAATGCATATATAAAAGCTAAATATTTCTCCTCTTTTTTTTGTTCTCCCCCTTGTTTTTGTTTTACATTCAATGCATATACGATTTTACATAACTCTCCCCCTTTTTTGTAATCAACAAAAAGATCAAGAAGGGTTAAGTAAAATGACAAAATTGATAAATTTTTTAAGGTTCAAGAGATATTCATTAAGTATAAGATAAGTTATTACAACAAAAGTCAAATATTACAAAATGAAACTTCATTATATCAAACATCAAACTATACTTCATTACATTGAAACTTCAAGATAAATCAAACTAGACTAATTATCAAAGACACTTCATTACAAGATAATAAAAAATGAGTTCTAAGAAGTCTTTGCAATTCTTATACAATCTTTCTCATCCCTTCACTTTGAGTTCTAACAAATTCTTTTAATCTTCTGTCAACAAATGCACATGCAGTCATAATCTTGTCTTGAAGCTCAGCATTGCATTTGGAGTATATTTCTGAGTCTCCACCAATATCCTTAAGCTCTTCAAATATGTTCTTGAGATCATTCTTTAAGGATTCAGGAGAGGAACCAAGGGTAGACTCAATCAATCTACTGTGATCATCCAAAGAGTAAAGGGTTTCCTTCAAATTCATAAATTGGCTATCAAACTCTGTCTTCATTTCTTCTTTTTAAGCAGCAAATAAATTTTTGAGTTGCTCTAACTGAATGTCTAAAAATCCGACATATGACATAGGTGGCGGTACAGGAACTGGAGCAGGAGCAGGAGCAAGAGGTGGTGAAGATCTGCTAGGCTCTGGTGAAGGATGCCTTGCTGATGGACCAACCTCAGAAGGTGCAGAAGATCTAATCTTAGTGGCTCTCTCATCCAGATGACCCTTCCTCTCCCATTGACCATTAACCTTCACAAAGCCCATCCGGTGCACAGTAGCCAGGCTATAGTAATCAGTATGTCTAAGGTTCTTTGAAGGCTCATTATCAGAAATTACAATACCTTGACTTCTAAATACTATAGTCAAAATCATACCATAGGGTAGTGAGGATCTCCTTTTGCCCCCAGTCTCAGCCATATAGAAAATCATCATCCCAGCAAGGTTAATAGGCTGACCTATCAGAACACTGTCTATAACAACAATGTCTCGCTCCGAGACATACTCAAATCGGCCAGTCTTAGGGAATAAAATCCTACTGCATATGTTGTGAAGTAATATAAGCTCTAAGGCAACTGATTAGCCCTAATTTCTTCAAATTCAGACACATCTCTTCCTAACATCCTTGATAATGCGTCAGACCTCTCACTATGAATGTCAGCAACTAATCCAGTGAAAGGGATGCTCAGAAGATGTCCTAAACTCTGAAAGGTAAGGTAAACTCTCTTCCCTCTAACAGAACTGATAATCCCACCGTCTCCCTTGATAAATTGAAATAAAATTCCTTAACTAGGGCCGGATAAGTGGGAACATCCAGCGAACAAACCTTGTCCCAGCCAAGCTCTTTGATTTGTCTTTCAATAGAAAATCACTCGGACTCAAAGAAATCAAAATCAACCTTTCTACCAATAGTAATAATTCTCCCGACTAAAGTGTCTACCTGTAGAGATGAGGGACCAGGATTATCTGAATGGGTCGAGGAAGAATCGTCTCTTGGAGATGGCTCGCGGATGGGACGCCATGCCGTATGCTTCCCTGTGGTTACAGGAGCTCCAAGAACCGATCCTCTCCGCTTAGGAGCCATAGAAATCCTTGGGAGTATTTGATTTGAGGAGAATTTGGCTTGGGGAGGTTTTGAGAGAGTTTGGAGAGAGTTTGGAAAGGGATTGGAAATGATAGAAATGACGGAGGTATCGACTCTACCCTAATAAAGTCAACTTGGGACCACCAGGTGTTGACTCCCGCAAAGTCGGGTGTCGACTCCAAGTCGCTAACACAGTTAGCGCTTGAACTGGAGTTGGCTCCACTTATATGGGTGTCGGCTCCAAGGTCAAGGACCGAGAGCGACACAGAAGAGGTGTCGGCTCCAAGGTTAAGGACCGAGAGCGACACAGAAGAGGTGTCGACTCCTCAAATTAAGGTGTCGACTCCACTGACAGTTTCAGAGAAAAAATAGATGAGTTTCAAACATCCAAAACTTATCAAAATAGGGTCAATAAATTTTTGAAAAAATC
The DNA here is from genome assembly GCA_900491605.1 of Calamus simplicifolius. Lineage (NCBI taxonomy): Eukaryota > Viridiplantae > Streptophyta > Magnoliopsida > Arecales > Arecaceae > Calamus > Calamus simplicifolius. The sequence goes on from UESW01004008.1 coordinate 1,230,253, forward strand.
TTTGGAATATGAAGAGTCAAATTGCATAAATGACTAGATAAATTGTCCTTAAAATTATGAAATGAATTTCAAGAAAATAGAAATCTAGATAGTCATTCCTTAAGCGTTTCAAAATCATTCCAAAGGGTCACAAAGGTTTTGTAAATATGTCAGCTAATTGTTCTTTAGTATTAACATAATCAAGACAAATTTCATTATTAGCTACATGTTCTCTTATAAAGTGATATCTAATTTCAATGTGTTTGGTTCTTAAATGTTGAATTAAATTTTTAGTTAAATTTATTGCACTTGTATTATCACATCTAATAGGAGTTTTATCAAGTGTTATGTCATAATCTTCAAGTTATCGCTTAATCCAAAGGATTTGAGCACAGCAACTTCCAGCTACAACATATTCTGCTTCAGCAGTTGATAATGCAACCGAATTTTGCTTTTTGCTAAACCAAGAGATTAAGTTACTTCCTAATAATTGACATGCACCACTTGTACTTTTTTATCTAATTTACATCCAGCATAGTTAGAATCAGAATATGCAATCAAGTTTAATGTTGAGTCTCTAGAATACCATAATCCAACATTTTTAGTTCCACTTAGATATCTTAATATTTTTTTCACTGCAATTAAGTGAGATTCTTTAGGTTCAGATTGAAATCTAGCACATAGACAAACAGCAAACATGATATCAGGTCTACTTGCAGTTAAGTAAAGTAGAGATCCGATCATACCTCTGTAGTACTTTTGATCTACTTTCTTACCATCTTCATCTTTGTCTAATTTGCATGAAGGACACAGGTGTTCCAAGGGGTTTGATTGACTCCATTCCAAACTTCTTGAGAAGTTCCTTTGTGTATTTTGCTTGGTTGATAAAAATCCCCTCTTTGCTTTGATTGATTTGAAGTCCTAGGAAGAAGTTGAGTTCTCCCATCATGCTCATTTCGAATTCACCCTGCATTAACTTAGCAAATTCTTGACACAAGAGATTGTTAGTACCACCGAATACAATATCATCAACATATATTTGTACTACTAATAAATCTTTGTCTTTTCTTTCAAAAATAGTGTTTTATCAACATTTCTCTAGTAAAATCATTTTCAATCAGAAATTTGCTTAATCTATCATACCAAGCTCTAGGTGCTTGTTTTAAACCATATAGTGCTTTTTGCAATTTAAAAATGATTTGGAAATTTATGATCTTCAAAACCAGGTGGTTGTTCAACAAAAACTTTCTCATTTATAAATCCATTTAAAAATGCACTTTTAACATCCATTTGAAATAAATTGATATGCATATGACATGCAAATGCGAGTAATAATCTAATTGCTTCTAATTTAGCTACAGGTGCAAAAGTTTCATCAAAATCAGTTCCTTCCTCTTGATTATATCCTTTTGCAACTAATCTAGCTTTGTTTCTAATTACTATGCCATTTTCATCTAATTTATTTCTAAATACCCATTTTAATCCTATAACAGAATGATCTTTAGGTTTATCTACAAGGGTCCATACATTATTTCTAGTGAATTGATTTAATTCCTCTTGCATAGCCAACATCCAATTATTATCTTTTTCAGCCTCTTCAATGGTTTTAGGTTCAATTTGAGATACAAATGCAAGATGATTATTGATGTTTCTCATTGATGATCTAGTTCTTACTCCTTGAGATGGATCACCTATAATTAATTCTTTTGGATGACCATAGGCATATCTCCAATCTCTAGGAAGATCTACATCATTATGATTTGCATCAACAACATCAACACTAGGAGAATCATCATCTTTAGCTCCTTGTTCATGATCTGAAGATACATCAATATTTAATTTTCCAATATCCCTTTCTAATATGTTTGTATCTTCCTTATCATCAATCTTTCCTGAACTCGATGCTAAAGATTCATCAAAGACTACATGAATAGATTCTTCTACAATTAAGTTTCTCTTGTTAAACACTCTATAAGCTTTACTAGATGTTTAATATCCTAAGAATATGCCTTCATCTAATTTTGCATCAAATTTTCCTAGATTATCTTTACCATTATTATGAATAAAACATTTACAACCAAATGCATGAAAATAACTAATGTTTGGTTTTCTATTGTTCCATAGTTCATAAGGAGTTTTCTTAAGGATTGGCCTAATTAAAGCTCTATTAAGAATGTAACATGCCATATTTATAGCTTCCGCCCAAAAGTACTTTGGTAGGTTGCTTTCACATAGTATGGTACGGGCCATGTCTTCTAAGGTTCTATTTTTTCTTTCTACAACTCCAATTTGTTGTGGTGTTCTAGGTGCAGAGAAATTATGATGGATGCCATTTTCAATGCAAAAGTTTTTAAATAAATAATTTTTGAATTCAGTGTCATGATCACTTCTAAGAGACACTATGGTGTTATTTTTCTCATTTGTGATCTTCTTGAAGAATTTCAAAAATATTGGAAAGGTCTCATCTTTATGAGCTAAAAATAATACCCAAGTATATCTAGAATAATCATCTACAATCACAAGACCATATTTCTTTCCTCCTAAACTAGTGGTTCTAGTGGGTCCAACTAGATCCATGTGAAGTAGTTCAAGTGGCCTAGAAGTGGAAACAATGTTTTTAGTTTTGAAAGAGTTCTAGTTTGTTTTCAAATTGACATGCATCACAGATTTTGTTATTTTCAAAATCTAGTTGTGGAAGGCCTTTTACTAAATCCATTCTGATTAATTTTGAAATTAGGTGTGTGCTTGCATGACCTAATCTACGATGCCATAACCATCTAATCTCATTCATATTAGCATTATTAGCAACTAAGCAATGATTACTAGTAGACAATTTGTCTAAATCAATCAAGTACACATTGTCATTTCTATTTCCAATAAATACAATGCTATTATCAATGGAATTAGAAACAGTGCAAATAGAAGCTTCAAATGATACTTTGAAACCTTTATCACATAATTGGCTAATACTAATCAGATTATGCTTTAAACCATTAACATATATATATTTTCAATAAATATGAAGGGAGTTATTTGAATTTTACCAAATCTCATGATCTGGCCTTTGCCATTATCACCAAACATAACAACTCCTCCCTTTTTGCTTTCAAGGGTGATGAACTGAACCTTGTCACCCGTCATGTGTCTTGAGCAGCCACTGTCGAGATACCACTTTTGCTTTGATCTTTTGGCCACAAGATACTCCTGCAAAAATGATCAAGTCTTATATTTAGGTACCCAAGCCTTCTTGGGTCCTTCATGGTTAGTAGAAATAAAGATTGTTCCTTTTGGAACCCATATTTTCCTTCCTTTACTACTTAAATTATTGTTAATTTTCTTAAAATTACATTCAAAGGCTTTGTGCCCCTTTTTGTTACAATAATGACATAAAACTTTGTTTTTATCTTGTTCTTTTCTAAAGAAGTTTTTGACATACTTTTGTTTTATGTTAGGTCTATAACCTAATCTAGCCTTATCAAATATAGCTCTTTGATTGCTCAATAATAAATTAAGTTTTTCAGAACTATATGTAAATTTATCAACTATATTTTTATATTTATCAACTTCATTCTCTAATCTATCATTTTCATTGGAAATTGATCCTTTTTCTTCAATCAAAGCTTCATTTTCTGATTTTAATTTTTCAACTTCATGAGTAAGATTATCTTTTAAATCCTTAACTTTAAGTGTTAAATCATTTTTCTCTTTACACAGATTTAAGTTTTTATTTTCAAAAACTTATTTTTCTTTTTCAGAATTTTACAATCATTGACTAATTCATTGAAAGACTCATATAATTCATCAAATGTAAAATCATCATTGAGGGTTTTGGTATTACCTCGTCATCGTCGTTTGCCATAAAGCAAATGTTGGAAACTTCCTTTTGTTCCTCCTCGGAAGAAGATTCTTCGCTATCACTCCATGTTGCAACATAAGCCTTCTTCTTCTTCTTGTAGACTTTCTTCAATTGAGGACAGTCATATCTGAAATGCCCTGGTTTCTTACACTCATAACATATCAAGGGCTCTTTTTCTTTTTCTTTGTCCTTCTCTTTCTCTTTTTCTCCTTCTATTTTTGTTCCATACTTTTTCTTGTGGAAGGGTATCCTTCTTTGCATGAATTTTTTAAATTTTCTAGTAAGGAGTGCAGTCTCCTCATCATCATCACCATCACTGTAGCTTTCCTCACTTTCTGCAGCCTTGAGAGCAATGGTTTTCTTCTTCTTGACTTCCTCCTCTTCAGCTTATGAGTCATCAAGGATCCAAGTAGCTCCTCCAAAGGTAAAACATTTAAGTCCTTGGCTTCTTGGATTGCAGTCACCTTCGCTTTCAATGATCTTGGAAGTGACCTAAGAATTTTACGTACAAGTTCAGAATTAGTATAAATCGTACCAAGACTTTTTAACCCATTTACAATATCAGTGAATCTTGTGTACATGCATGTAATTATTTCAGTTTGTTCCATGCTAAACAGTTCATATTTATGCACCAAAATATTAATTTTTGATTCTTTAACTTGATTTGTACCCTCATGGGTAACCTCTAATCTATCCCAAATTTCTTTTGCAGAATTACATGTAGAAATTCGATTAAATTCATTAGCATCTTATGAACAATACAAAACATTCATGGCTTTAGCATTGAGCTGAGCCAACTTCTTATCATGTTCATCCCATTCCGTTTCCGGTTTAGGAATCACCATGTTGTCTACTCTAATTGTGAGTGCGTGTGGACCATTAACTATGATCCCCATAAGTCATACTCAAGTGCTTGAATAAAAATCTCCATCCTAGCTTTCCAATAACTGTAATTAGTGCCATTAAATAAAGGAGGTCGATTAGTGGATTGACCTTCTAAATAAGATGAGCTAGCTTGAGCTGCCATTTGGATCTTTAGCTCTTGATCGTTAGACCAAAATCAAATGAGCACTTGCTCTTACCAATTGTTGGCCCAGATGGCAACATAAGAGGGGGGTGAATTGGGTACTTAAAAAATTTAACCTTTTAAATTTTTTGGCTTTGGAATACACAAGATTAAGTGCAGGATAAATATTAATCATAAACAAGGAGATAGAGAGAGAGAATCAAAACACGACAAACACAAAGATTTTATAGTGATTCGGTGTATCCAACACCTACGTCCACTCCCAAGTACCACTTGGGTCCACACTATAATCAACTAGATTACAGCTGAGTTGTTTTACAAGCTCACAACTCAAAACTTGTTGTTTCCCACGAGATCACAACGAACCCAGCTGGTTTTCCCGGGCTCACCAGCATAAAACCCAAACCTCAAGCTAATCTAGCTTGACCCGAGGTGAACAACCTCCACTAATTCAATCCCTCTGATTGAACTAGCAAATACAAATGAGAATAGAGTTTACAATAACAAACAGCTCCTCAAATGAGCAAATATTCAATATAAATAGACAAGGTTAGAAAAGCCTGTTTGAAGCAGAGTTGATTTGAGCTTTTCTTCTTTTCTTCTTTTCCTCTTCTCCTTTGAGATGTTGAATCAGGCCTCAGCCCGAATTCTTCACAAAGATTTGCAGATGAGAAGTTGGAAAAACAGGGATATTTGCTCTCTTTTTCTTCTTTTGAAAATCCTCCAATTTTAAACTTGAATGCCTTGGATTTCTCTTTGAGCTTTCTGGAGTTGATAGATTTGAACTTTGACTCTTTCCTCTTTGATTTCTTGCTCAAGACTTTTGGGATTTTTCAAGTTGTTTTCTCTCTATTTTTCGTCTTATTTTTCAAACGAACGGACTCCCCTTTCATAGATTCTCTTTAATCCAAGATTAGATGAAAAACTAGCCGTTATTTCTGTCCTTGGATTCCTTCTACACACAAAAAAGTATCCATTAGAGATTAGGTGAGAAAATATTACCATTGGAGGCCGTTCTAACAATTTGAAAATCTGTTCCTGATAGGTTGGAGTCGGCTCCAACTTTTCAGGTGTCGGCTCCAAGTCGTGTATCCAAAATAGAAAGTAAAAGTTCATTGAGGAGTCGGCTCCAGAAAAGGTAAGTGTCGGCTCGCCGTGTTCAGGTGTCGGCTCCGGAAAACTGTAAGTGTCGGCTCCCGAGTAGTCCAAAATATGCTTTCTGTTCCCGCATTGGAGTCGGCTCCAGACACTGTAAGTGTCGGCTCCGAAACTATGGGTGTCGGCTCCGAAACACTGGGTGTCGGCTTCAGACCGTGCTAAAAATCAGAAAAGCATTTGATCGGCCATGGGATCGGCTCCAGACTTTCTAGGTGTCGACTCCAGGCTCTGAATTTTGAAACATACCTTTGGCATTTGATTCAAAACACGTTTCTTTATGCCTTTTGATTAATCAAACATTTTTAAGCCCTGAAACACTTGTTAAATTTATTAGTAACAAAATGAATATACTCATATCTTTTATTAATCATCAAAATCAATAATTGGGTCAACACAAAAAGATCTAGAAATAAAAGAGAGTTAGTATAGTAAATCGGGTGTTATATAATTGGTCAACATAGTGTAAACATGTGATAACTCATATTTAGTCCAACATTGGATGTGAAAGGAATGTGTTATATGTTTATAACTCAAGTCCACTTGCTACCCACTAACTTTCATTCGAGTTTTTGAGCCTTATGGTTTCAGTCCGTTTACGAGGTTAATTCGGCTAGCATGACAAAAGGGCTACTATCCATGGGACTAATGATCCGATTCGGGATAAATTCTGGCTAGCATTATAAGATGGAAAGATTATGATAACCCACATTTAGTCTCATATTGGATGAAAAAGGAGTGTGTTATGTGCTTATTACTTAAGTTTACTTGCTATCCAGTAACTTCCATTCGAATTTTTGGGCCACGTAGTTTCTGTCCATTAACAAGATTAATTGGGCTTGGAACATATTATAAAACCTTATAGTCCAATATAATAAAGTATCAATTATCAAATTATTCTTGTTTCTAAGTCATGTTTGGATTGACTATTGAGACACCCACAGTTTTTAGCAACCAGATAAAATTATTATCGGCAGCTGGCACCAACATTTATCCCTAAACAAGCTATTTGCTAATTTTTAGCAACATATAATAATAGCTACATCTGTAACTTTCCTCCATAACAATTTATTTGCTAATTTTTGGGAAGTTCTTGGTCTCTGAATCTTTGATCTTTAAGTTTTTTTTACTGAATTGATTAGGATTCTACTTCCTTAGCAGATATCCTTCTGGGTTCTGGATTTCATTTTGGAACTGTTGATATCCGTTGTTTTGTTTAGGACTGTTTTAATGCTTGGGAATTGGATTTAAATGGAAGAAAGGATTGATTTCCACTATTGTCCTCCATAGTACTGTACCCAGAAACTGCAGAGAGTTTCATTGCCAGCCATCCAAAGTAACAGCAATGCCTGCCAATCTTTGCTGAACTGTGAATCTAGCACTGGGTTTACTTCTCATGAAATAGAACTCAAACGTAAGATTTGTGTTGGAAATCCAACATCCATATTTGAAAATCATATTCAAGGTGGCATTAATAGAGTGACAGATGTAGGAAGAGAACCCTGAATAAAATGTAGGAGATCCAGGGTCTACCGATCATATAGCCATAAATAATTTGTGAGCTTACCCCTACACAGCTTGTTTGATCCAATCTAGTGTTGGCCTGCTTTCAAATTTCATTCCATGTTGCAATCAAGTGAGTGACACCATGAAATAGATTCAGCTGTAACCTTTTGACATAGGAAATAAATTCCATGTTTTATTTTATTCTTACAGAGAATAATAGGCTTACATTACTCATGACATATACTTCTTTCAATAAAGTTCTCGAGATCACGCCGGAAATGAACAAGAGCCGGCAAATGATGCCACGCCGGAGATGGCGAAGATTTTCTGCAAGGTGGAGGCAATTATCGACCCAACCTGTGAGCTAAGCTCCCCTGCTGCAAGGCAGCGGAGGATGGAGATCTAGCGGTTCAAGTTCATTGCTGGCTCGGATGACATGGCACCAGCGGACAAGGAGCTCAGCCTGAAGAGGCAGAGGATACACTACGCCAGCGCCATGCTGGAAGCTTTGCAGAGGGATCCCATGGAGGAAAACGGAGATGGAAATGGGATTAGATGGAATTTGGATGCAGAGGGATCAGTGAGAAGAAGACTCCGATGAATTTTGTCAAACTTCGCCCCTTCGCCCCCGCCCTATAGCCCTCCTCCCGGAAGCCAGACACCCTCGCCGACCAACTCGGCAACGACTGCCTCATCAACCTCGTCGAGCGTAAGGTCAATGATAGACCCGCCTTGGCCACTCCTGCCATGCCAATGGAGCTGCTCCGAGTTCGCTCGGTTCGAGGACAAGGAAGAGAAGGACAAGGAAAGAATTAGCTGCCGGTTACACGACTGGGACGAGAATGACACCGGCCCTCCGTTCGGCTTATTCTAGAACAAGGAGGAGAAGAAGAAGGGCCGGATGTTGAAGGAGAACCATCCGATCAGAGAAGATTTTTCTGTTTGGTTTGTAATCTAGACATGGGAGTCCTCTCTCTCTCTTCCTTTCTCAGCAAAAGTTTGTTGGGGGTAGTTTGGGGTTTAAATTTTTTTTTGGGTATATCCTCTGTTTATCCCTCCAATAAAGTATAACAAGAGGGAATAACAAAATTTATTCCAAGAAATTTTCATTTTGCATTTGATACCTTCTATGAGATAATCAGGGAATATCCCTAAGGATATCCCTAAAAAAAAACTATCCCATACATTTATCAGTGTTTTTGGAATCAAACACTACCTAAGTTTTTGCATACTAAATCAAGCCAGACACCACCTTAGCACAATAATATTTAATTCACCTTACATAATTAAGCATATAAGCCAAAAGACACAACACCTTTCATAGAGTGAAAGAAGAAAAGCCTTCAATTAATAAAGCAAAAGATAAGAAACTGCCATATGAGCTTCCAAAAGTTATTTCAGATAGGTTCCAAATACTAGAAAGACAACAAGAACAACAACAGCGAAAAAAATAAATAAAAGGGAGATCATACTGGAGACACACAGACATCATCCAAATTAGATCCGATGCCCACAGGTTGGACACCTTCTCTGCATGGCAAATCTGTCAACAATGCATCTGCAATGGAATCTATGGAGCACCTCAAAACTCCTATCACCATTCCCTCCATAAACCTTTCTCCACAGGCCCTGCAAAATGCTTGAGCCATCACATCGGCTTGCATTATGCGAGCCTCGCCCATCCGCCCTTCTCTCATGAGCATCAACTCTGTTGCAAGGATCAGAACATTTTCTATGCACTGCATAAGACTATCATACCTCACGTAAAATTCCGAAGACAAACTATGAAGCCTGTTCGAGCCATTGATGATAGTCGCTGCTTCAACGATGTTCAAATGACCTAGCATCTGCTCAGAATCATGAAGCAAATGTTGTTTGAGGTAATCCATTCCCTCAATGTTTGCAAGCAAGCTTCTTTGATGATTGAAGAGAGCTCGCAGCGTCCTGATGTGCTGAAATAACTCAAGGGAATTCATGTGATGATGCGTTGAAGTCTCAAGCGCCCTTTCTGTTGAAGAATAGATCTGATAAGCTTCACTTACAACACAACTAGAAATTGGTTATAAGTTATAACATAGATTTAATCTCCAAAATTAGGACATGCATCAAATTCACAAACAAAAAAGACATTTGAAAGTCTTTTATTAAAAAATTGAATGTATGCTTTGACAATGAAGAAATATCAAGATTTTCTAAATTTAAAAGAAATGATCATGAGAAATTCTATGCACTGATAAAAATGGTATAGATTCTACCTTTATAAAATTTTATATCATTCTACCTTAATAGCAAAATAATTACACATTTGACAATTGGAAGCTAACAAATTAAAGAATAAATTGAGAAAAATAGCAAAATAAATGTAAAAAATTGCATAAAATATAGATAGAATGGGATCACTAAAAAATCAAATTATATGTAAGAAACTTTTTTAAAATAAAAAGAAATATTGTTTCAAAATTATTACATTGCTAAAATGCACAAATCTATGTAAAATCTCTAGCAAGATTGAGAGGCATACCTTCACCGATACTCTTTTCTTCTAACAGCAGAGACGCCTATCCTTCTATTTATAGAGATCTTGAAAATTATTTTTAGTATAAAATAAAAGTTTAGAAAAACCACTCTTGGACACATTATTAACAAATATCCATCCAAAAGCGAATTTGTCATTGAATACCACTATAATATGATGGTTTAAACTTAGGGCGGCCGCAGGACAGGTCAAAGAAAACTGTGGTTATAATCCATTGTTTTAAGGTACTTTGGTTTATTATTTAAGATCTGTCGGTAGGATTAAAAGAGGACCATATACAGATAAGATATCGATATTCTTTTTTTTATAAAGCGGTGCAAAAATATCAATCATTTATTAAGGAGGATAACTAAAAAGTTGCATACGTATAAGAATAAAAAGAACAAAAGATGAAAAAGAAAAAAAAAAAAAAAGAAGGGCGAGGAATAATTAAACCCTCAAATAAGGTTTTGGCCAACCTCATAAAATCTCATCTAATATATTCCAATTCCCTCCATTGCTAAAAATATGCTTGAAGCTTTAGATATCCATTTTCATTTGATGGATATGAATACAAATCTAAATATCAATCTAACGCTAAATTTATGCATATATCTCTTTCAAAAGATTCAAACAGCAATTAGATATTGACAATAAGAATATAAATATGAAAATAAATTAATTAGTTAAACTTTATAATAGATTATTATCACATTTTGTATTTTATTAACTCAAAATAGTTATATAAGCCTTCTATTTTTTTAGAGCTAGCATATAATGGTATGACAAAGATAACAAACATACAATTATATCTACTTAATCACTTAACTTTTTTAGTAAATTTTGGTAATTTTTCAAAGTGCTTAAAAATTAATAGAACTAACTATTGAGGATGCAATTCCTTGAATCAAAGATATGATTATATGGAATAAAAATAAAAATTAAAGCTATGCTAAGATCATCACTTGTATAGTTTTTGAGTTTATTAGATCTATTGAGACTAAATAGCATTACATACATAATAAGATATTTGGATATATGTAAGATATCATGCATCCATTTTCATATTCATTTTTCTTTGATATAATTATACATGTAGATTTTAATTGGGTGACAAAATTCATAGTTATATTAGATAAATCTAAATATGGAAAAAGATTATACTAATATTATTCAATCCATTTTTACCTTTACTTAATAGACCACGAGTTTCATCTTTCTTGCTTTAATATAAGTAATAGAACAATTGATTTTAGATTAGCCAAAACTCAATTCCTCCCTCAACTAAATATCTTATAATAGATTGGGCAACATCTATTCAATTATAACTTCAATTTAAATTTTTAAGATTAACCTCATTCACATTGGGTTTAATTTGGATTGATTGCCTATGCAAACTAAACGTCCTTCAAAACATCTTGAATTGGTAATGCATAATCCTCAACTTTATTTAGTTCATACAAGTGTTAGATATAAATTTCACTATGAATTAGGTTAAAATGATACTTAACAAAACCTTAGCCAACCAAATATTATGAAATGAGGATACAACTCAACTCAACTCATCTAAGCCTTTTCCCAACTATATGGGGTGGGCTACATGAATTTGGTTTCTCCACTCTACTCTATACAGGATTAAATCGATATTCAAATTATGAATAGTTATATCTTTTTTAATTATTTCTATCCATATTAGTTTTGGTCTACCTCTATCTCTACCTCTATTCTTCTAAAGTTTAACAACTATTTCCATATGAATTGAGCAGTTGTTTGTGCATCATAGCATTTTCATTTTTGTTCTCTCAAAATATTTAAAAAATAAAGATAATGGTTTGATCGTTTTTTATTATGTCATAAACCATTGCATATATCATTATATCATTATATATCCAAAGTTGAGGAACTATTTCTATATGAATTGAGTCATTGACACATATTTTTTTGTTGCACATCCTTATTTCATAATTAATAGATGTTTCAGTTAAAAAGAGTGATCTTTTAATAATTCATAATGACAGTATTTGAATGCCTATTCCTGTCTTATTCCACTCTATTCTCCCAAAATAGGCAAGAAAAAGTAAGTGGGCCGCTCAGAGATTCTTATTCTCGTCAAACAACCCCCCATGCAATAGCACAATTCTCACTTACCTTATTTGAAGGGTACTGGTGGAAGGAAAAAATCTTTGATTTAGATAAGAAACCATCTCCCTGACTCTAGGATTTAAGGAGCAGCGATCTCAACGGCGATCGATCTTGGCTTCCAAAGGCTTTCTGGTGTCGGTACGTGATCAATCTAAGCGGCGAGTGACCTTAGGCGTGAAGGGCATAGGTACGTGTCCGTCCCCAATCCTGCTTCCATTTCCTTTTGCTAAGGCTTCGTGTTATTTTTTCCTTTCTTTTTTAGCACTCTTTCATCGTTATTTTTCCCAATATCTTTTCTTCTTTCCTTTTCAGCGTTCTTTCATTGTTATCTTTCCCAATATCTTATCTTCTTTGTAGGGTTTATGTGATCAGGATGGATACTTGACGATCGTCTAACCTGGTAGTTTTCTTCTTTGAAAAGTTCAAATAATGCTGAGTCTTTAGTTTTTTCACATGATTTCTATTTATAATTCTACATTATAATCTGAATCTAGGGTTTTCAAATGTTTTCAAGATTCTTTCCAGCTTCATTAGTCAATCCTTTCCTATCTTCAGTTGTCCACGGTTTGAATTGGTGTTAATGAATTCATATGGTTGTCTTGATTTGTTTTGAGAGGCAGCTTGTTAGGTTTGGATGTAATCATATCATTCTTCGTGGTTCTGGTTTTCTTAAAAGAAAATCAATTTTTTTAGGATCTCTAAAATTTGAGTTTTGCCCGTCTGGGAAACACAAAATTCTTTTTGAGAAAAAAAATACCGATATCTTGGGGAACGGTGCTAGAAGATGAGCTTATGGTGTACCATGTAATGTGAACAATTCATTTTAATATTTCATCCTTAAAAAATCCATATTAGCTGATCTTTTATACACCCACCTTAGTTTCTAGAGTTGGATTGGTGATTGCAGCTTTGTGTTCAACTCTCTGGTTTTCAAGTGGATTACTGAGAGTACAGAATCCAATCTGCCAATTATTCAAATTAAATTGCAATGGTCATTGGTTGATATTTTGACATCCTAACAAATTGAGAAAAGGTAAGTGGTTATGGGAACATAATATTGCATCTAAAATGCTCTTCTCAGAACCTCTCGTTATCAGACTTTGGTAGAAGAGACTGCACCTGTCTTGATATTTCTCCATGATCTTTTCTTGTGAAACATTTTGTGATGACTGGACTGTAGGATTGGGAGTTTTTGTTCTATCTCGCTACAAATATGATTTTTATGGGTTTTTTTTTTTTTGAAAGATGTGATCTCATATTAGCTTCATTCTTATGTTTAACTCTCTGAAAGTTTTTCCATTTTCTTATCTGTCTTACATTTTTCATTTATGATGCATCTTTCTTTCCAACATGAATTTTTTGAAAACCATCTTAGTGTCTTGAGCATTGCAATAGTTTATGATCAGATCAAACAGAAAAGTTGTTCGGTGATGAAGGCATTGGTAAGCCTGAAATATATTGAAGCGCTCTTAATTGCATAATGTCCTTAAGATTCTGTAACAATTTGGAGATGTGGTGCAGACTTGAGGGCTATAAAACTAAAATGTCGTATGAATTCCATCAACAACATCTAAACATGAATCTAAAAATTGTTTATTATATAGAAGGCCAGAATACTTGGAAGACAAAACATAGTATGCACCCATGAGGTTCTTATAGATGTGGACATAAAAAGCTTGACTGCAGTATAATCTTAAAGTCATGCCCTTAAGAACCCAGACATCGGATGAAACCCATAGAAGCACTTTTAAGTGCCTAAACACTGAATGTAGTGCAAACTGTAAACAAAGGTTAGACTGATGTTTTCCTCATTGCAGTATGGATCCATGAAGAAACATGCCATTGAATGTTCAACCAAAATTTGGTTCATTTGAATTGTTAATAGAGGAAGACATCATTAGCAGATAAGATAATATGCATGGCATTTTTTTATATTATCAGTAGTCATCCAAAATTTTGCAAAGATTTTTCTTTAATAGTTTGGATGATTTTTCTGATGAGAACTAGATCTTCGTTTTCTGACATTTGTATGTTCCAAAATGTAGGTGGGAATAACAAATGATTTTGAATATTTGCAATGATTATTGAAACATTTTGGAGCTGAATATTGATTGCATAGTTCATTGCACAAAATATACTAGGAGCTTGAAATTTTCGTACCGAAACTTATTCTCATTTTCTTCCTATAATTGGGCACTTGCTCTTGTTTTTGTGGAGATAGAATGGCCATGTCTCTAGCCAAGCTTGGGTAATTGGTGCATATGATTATTGTTTGGGCATTCTGATATTGAACATATGCCTTGGGTTGTAGGTGTAAAGTATAGCAGTGGTCTTGTATAGATTTCAGAATATTTATGAAGAAAACAGCTTATTGCATTTTTTTTTACTTGAAGAAAACATGAGAGAGATTTATCTTTATATCTGCTGCCGTACACACTGCATTATTAATTTTTTTAGCAATTGATCGATTATTGTTAGAATGTATGAGTAATATGTGTTCTGTGGTTGAATTTATGAACTACATGTAAGAATGGAACTCCAAAGTTGAGAGCATGGATTCATTCAGCAGGCGTAATGCTAGAAACAACAAACATAGAGCAAGCCTAATAATTTTGATGGCTGACAATAAATTTATGGAATGTTGATTGAAATGGTTGGGTCCATAATTGATTATTGGCCCTTTGAGAAGAGGAACAAGTATGCTGAAAAAGGACAACGCTTGGGAGGCCAAAATTACCTGGCTGGAGGTGACGCGGAAAGTTATCACAAGGCTAAATTTAGAATTGTATCTCAACTATGATATGGGGTTGGTGCCAGCCTATGTATCGCCTAGTATTCTAAATGTTAAACATGCCTTTAGCCAAAGAAAGAAGATAATTTGTATCCAAATTACCTTTTATTTCAGATACCCTTAGTCAAAGAAAATTGGATTTGGAGGGTACCTTGATTTGGATATAGAAAGAAAATTGGTTTTAGTGATTATATTGGGCTTATTGGGCCGGGCTGGATGATGTTCTCTTAAGCTAAGCTTGAGCATTTCAGCTGGTGCCCAAACTTGGCTAGAGACATAGTTTGGCAGGGTTTAGCACGAATGACTGCAAGGCTAGAAAATGAAAATAAGTTGCAGTACAAAAATGACTGCAAGGCTCAAAAGATTGAGAAGAATGGTATACTTAAGTTCTTCTAGTGTTTGTAATATATTCTTCTGGATAAATTGATAAATCATTTTTCCTTCTCATTTGCTCAAGTGGTATTTTTGGGATTTATAAAAAATTCTTCATCTATTCCTAATGGATTAATATAGGCTTATTCTCATGTCATCCAAACATCATTTGGAATAACACTGCATTAATTGTACTAGAATAACATGGAATATTATATTTTAAATCAAATAAAAATCTAGAATAACAAGGGGAATAAGCTATTCTTGGAGAATTCTAATTCCTATTTCTGGAATAACTTTTTGGCATCCAAACACTACCTAGATATATAACGATCAAAAAAATCTAATACATATTATGATTTGAGACATGATATAAAGGTGGCATTATCTTTCCCTTTTTTTTCTTTTTCTTTAAGAATTAGATTTAAAATGTGATAATTGGCGTTTGAATCCTAAAACACTCTCTAAAGCAAGTTCTTAGGAGAGGAGGACTAACTGATAGAATTAAATCATACAATAAATTAATATCAACATAATCAAAATATACACAATACATGGATTCAACCTATACATGCCATAATTAATATGTATGTAGATCGTCTTATTGAAAAAGCAAGTATTGAATATATATTTTGAATTTTGATTTTGATTACAGAACATTTTATTAAATCTTTTTGAAGGGTTTGTCTTTCAGTAATAACATAGAGGTCATCCATATACATTATCAAAATCCATATTCTTATTCATAAAATCTGCTGCTCTTCTCAAGTTCTTAAATTATTTTGCAAAATATTGGCATGCAATGCACATTAGCACGTTCAAGAGAGCAATTTACGAAAGAATTCGAAATAGCTAACTAGAACACTGCTTTTATACCTTCCATCTTTATAAACACTCTAGAATCCCTCTTTTAGTGTTATACCTCGAAGCTATGTTAATTGACACTTTGGAAATATTTGTTGGTCCAAGATGCCAAAAAAATTGGGGTGATGAGGAGATGCAAAGAATAGTGAAGAAAATTTCCAGCATTGTCATAGAGAAAGATGCAGCTTTTTTTTCCATAGAGATAGATGGCTTTTCTTAGTGTAATTAATAACAACTATAACTGGTCATTGACCTAATTAGATAACAAAATTTTCAATTGAAACAAATGTTACACATGAAGATAAATTGTCAAATCATACTTTGGATTCCAAGATTTGCAATGAGCCAAGTATAAATGCTCAAAAACCTCGTAATATCAAACGAAAAACTTTTTATGCATTGCGCGCGGTACAGAAAGCGCGCTGTTGACCCAATTATTGATTTTGATGATTAATAAAAGACATAAGTATATTCATTTTGTTACTAATAAATTTAACTAGTGTTTCAGGCTTAAAAAATCTTTGATCAATCAAAGGCATAAAGAAACGTGTTTTGAATCAAATGCCTAAAGTAAGTTTCAAAATTCAGAGCCTGGAGTCGACACTCAGAAGGTCTGGAGCCGACCCCATGGCCAATCAAATGTCTTTCTGATTTTTTGGCACGGTCTGAGTCGACACCCAGAGTTTCGGAGCCGACACCTAGAGTTTCGGAGTCGACACTTACAGTGTCTGGAGCCAACTCCAATACGAGAACAGAACGCGTGTTTTTGGACTTCTCTGGAGCCGACACTTACAGTTTTTCGGAGCCGACTCTCGAATTCGGCGAGCCGACACTCAACTTTTTCGGAGCTGACTCCTCGACGAACTTTGTACTTTCTATTTTTGGTTACCCGACTTGGAGCCGACACCTGAAAAGTTGGAGCCGACTCCAACCTATCAGGAACGGATTTTCAAAATGTCAGATCAGCTCAAACGGTAATATTTTCTTTACCTAACTTCTAACGGCTATTTTTCTGTATGGACAATCTATCCGAGTACATTCCAACGGCTATATTTCACCTATGGATCTATAAAAAGGGGGATTCGTCCGTTTGAAAAAAAATGAAAAAGGAGACGGAAAATAGAGAAGAATCAAATTGAAAAATCAAGAAGTCTTGAGCAAGAAATCTAGAGGAAAGAATCAAAGTTCAAATCCATCAACTCCAGAAAGCTCAAAGAGAAATCCAAGGCATTCAATTTCAAAATCAGAGGATTTTCAAAAGAAGAAAAAGAGAGCCAAAATCCCTGTTTTCCCAACTTCTCATCTGCAAATCTTTGTGAAGAATCCAAGCTGAGGGCTGATTCAACATCTCAAAGAGAAGAGGAAAAGAAGAAAAGCACAAATCAACTTTGCTTCAAACAGGCTTTTCTAACCTTGTTTATTTACATTGAATATTTGCTCATTTAAGGGGTTGTTTGTTATTGTAAACTCTATTGTTATTTGTTTTTGCTAATTCAATCAGGGGGATTGAATTAGTGGAGGTAGTATATCTCGGGACAAGCTAGATTAGCTTGGGTTTGGGTTTTGTGCTGGTGAGCCCGAAAAACCAGCTGGGTTCATTGTAATCTCGGGAAAACAATAAGTTTTGAGTTGTGAGCTTGTAAAATAACTCGACTGTAATCTAGTAGATTATAGTGTGGACCCAAGTGGAACTTGGGAGTGGACGTAGGTGTTGGATACACCGAACCACTATAAAATCCTTGTGTTTGTCATGCTTCGATTGTCTCACTCTATTTCTTTGTTTGTGGCTGTTATTTATCCTGCACTTAATCTTATTGATTCCAAAGCCAATCATTTTAAAAGATTAATTTTTTTTTAAGAACCCAATTCACCCCCCCTCTTGGGTTGCCATCTGGGCCAACAATTGGTATCAGAGTAAGTGCTCATTTGATTTTGGTCTAACGATCAAGAGCTAAAGATCCAAATGGTAGCTCAAGCTAGTTCATCTTATTTAGAAGGTCAATCCACTAATCGACCTCCTTTGTTTAATGGAACTAATTATGGTTATTGGAAAGCTAGGATGAAAATTTTTATTCAAGCACTTGACTATGATCTATGGAGCATTATAGTCAATGGACCACACACACCCACTGCTAGAATTAATGGCATGGAGATTCTAAACCAGAAACGGAATGGGATGAACATGATAAGAAGTTGGCTCAGCTCAATGCTAAAGCCATGAATGTTTTATATTGTTCATTAGATGCAAATGAATTTAATCGAATTTCTACATGTATTTCACAAAAGAAATTTGGGATAGATTAGAAGTTACCCATGAGGGTACTAATTAAGTAAAGGAATCCAAAATCAATATTCTAGTGCACAAGTATGAATTGTTTAGCATGGAACAAACTGAAACCATCACATGCATGTATACTAGATTTACTGATATTGTAAATGGTCTGAAAAGTCTTGGCAAGACCTACACTAACTCTGAACTTGTGCGTAAAATTCTTAGGTTACTTCCAAGATCATGGGAAGCAAAGGTGACCGCAATCCAAGAAGCCAAGGACTTAAATGTTTTACCTTTGGAAGCTACTTGGATCCTTGATGACTCATGAGCTAACATGAAAAACATCAAGAGGAGGAAGTCAAGAAGAAGAAAATTGCTCTTAAAGCTGCAGAAAGTGAGGAGAGCTGCAGTGATAGTGATGAAGGATGAAGAAACTGCACTCCTTGCTAGAAATTTAAGAAATTCATGCAAAGAAGAGACCCTTCCACAAGAAAAAATTTGGAACAAAAATGGAAGGAGAAAAAGAGAAAGAGAAGGACAAAGAAAAAGAAAAAGAGCCCTTAATGTTATGAGTGCAAGAAACCGGGACATTTCAGATATGATTGTCCTCAATTGAAGAAAGTCTACAAGAAGAAGAAGAAGGATTATGTTGCAACCTGGAGTGATAGTGAAGAATCCTCTTCCGAGGAGGAACAAAAGGAAGTTGCCAACATTTACTTTATGGCAAACAACGACAAAGAAGTAAGTACCGAAACCCTCAATGATGAATTTACATTTGATGAATTATATGAGGCTTTCAATGAATTAGTCAATGATTTTAAAATTATGAAAAAGAAAAATAAGTTTTTGAAACAAGAAAACTTAAATTTGTAAAGAGAAAATGATTTAACACTTAAAGTTAAGGATTTAAAAGACAATCTTACTCATGAAGTTGAAAAATTGAAATCAGAAAATGAAGCTTTGATTGAAGAAAAATGATCAATTTCCAATGAAAATGATAGATTAAAGAAGGAAGTTGATAAATATAAAGTATAGTTGATAAATTTACATATAGTTCTGAAAAACTTAATTTATTATTGAGCAATCAAAGAGCTATATTTGATAAGGCTGGATTAGGTTATAGGCCTAATATAAAACAAAAGTATGTCAAAAACTTCTTTAGAAAAGAATAGGATAAAAATGAAGTTTTTGTCATTATTGCAACAAGAAAGGCCATAAATCCTATGAATGTAATACAAGAAATAGTAACAAGAAATTAATTATTAAAGGAAGGAAAATATGGGTTCCAAAAGGAACAATCTTTTTGCTACTAACCATGAAGGACCCAAGAAGGCTTGGGTACCTAAATATAAGACTTGATCATTTTTGCAGGAGTGTCTTGCGGCCAAAAGACAAAGCGAAAGTGGTATCTCAATAGTGGCTGCTCAAGACACATGACGGGTGACAAGGATCAATTCATCACCCTTGAAAGCAAAAGAGAGGAGTTGTTACGTTTGGTGATAATGGCAAAGGCCAGATCATGGGGTTTGGTAAAATTCAAATAACTCCCTCCATATTTATTGAAAATGTCTTATATGTTAATGGTTTAAAGCATAATCTAATAAGTATTATCCAATTGTGTGATAAAGGTTTCAAAGTATCATTTGAAGCTTCTATTTGCACTGTTTCTAATCCCATTGATAATAGCATTGTATTTACTGGAAATAGAAATGGCAATGTATACTTGATTGATTTAGACAATTTGTCTACTAGTAATCATTGCTTAGTTGCTAATAATGCTAATATAAATGAGATTGGATGGCTATGGCATCGTAGATTAGGTCATGCAAGCACGCACCTAATTTCAAAATTAATTAAAATGGATTTAGTAAAAGGTCTTCCACAACTAGATTTTGAAAATAACAAAATTTGTGATGCATGTCAATTTGGAAAACAAACTAGAAACTCTTTCAAAACTAAAAATAATGTTTCCACTTCTAGGCCACTTGAACTACTTCACATGGATCTCTTCGGACCTACTAGAACCACTAGTCTAGGAGGAAAGAAATATGGTCTTGTGATTGTAGATGATTATTCTAGATACACTTGGGTATTATTTTTAGCTCATAAAGATGAGACCTTTCCATATTTTTGAAATTCTTCAAGAAGGTCACAAATGAGAAAAACAACACCATAGTGTCTCTTAGAAGTGATCATGGCACTGAATTTGAAAATCATTTATTTGAAAACTTTTGCATTGAAAATGGCATCCATCATAATTTTTCAGCACCTAGAACACCACAACAAAATGGAGTAGTAGAAAGAAAAAATAGAACTTTAGAAGACATGGCCCGTACCATGCTATGTGAAAGCAACCTACCAAAGTACTTTTGGGCGGAAGCTATAAACACGGCATGTTACATTCTTAATAGAGCTTAATTAGGCCAATCCTTAAGAAAACTCCTTATGAACTATGGAACAATAGAAAACCAAACATAATTATTTTCATGCATTTGGTTGTAAATGTTTCATTCATAATAATGGTAAAGATAATCTAGGAAAATTTGATGCAAAATCAGATGAAGGCATATTCTTAGGATATTCAACATCTAGTAAAGCCTATAGAGTGTTTAACAAGAGAAACTTAATTGTAGAAGAATCTATTCATGTAGTTTTTGATGAATCTTTAGCATCGAGTTCAGGAAAGATTGATGATGAAGAAGATACAAACATATTAGAAAGGGACATTGAAAAATTGAATATAGATGTATCTTCAGATCATGAACAAGGAGCTAAAGATGATGATTCTCCTAGTGTTGATGTTGTTGATGCAAATCATAATGATGTAGATCTTCCTAGAGATTGGAGATATGCCTATGGTCATCCAAAAGAATTAATTATAGGTGATCCATCTCAAGGAGTAAGAACTAGATCATCAATGAGAAACATCAATAATCATCTTGCATTTGTATCTCAAATTGAACCTAAAACTATTGAAGAGGCTGAAAAAGATAATAATTGGATGTTAGCTATGCAAGAGGAATTAAATCAATTTACTAGGAATAATGTCTGGACCCTTGTAGATAGACCTAAAGATCATTCTGTTATAGGATCAAAATGGGTATTTAGAAATAAATTAGATGAAAATGGCATAGTAATTAGAAACAAAGCTAGATTAGTCGCAAAAGGATATAATCAAGAAGAAGGAATTGATTTTGATGAAACTTTTGCACCTGTAGCTAGATTAGAAGCAATTAGATTATTACTCGCATTTGCATGTCATATGCATATCAATTTATTTCAAATGGATGTTAAAAGTGCATTTTTAAATGGATTTATAAATGAGGAAGTTTTTTTGAACAACCACCTGGTTTTGAAGATCATGAATTTCAAATCATGTTTTTAAATTGCACAAAGCACTATATGGTTTAAAACAAGCACCTAGAGCTTGGTATGAAAGATTAAGTAAATTTCTGATTGAAAATGATTTTACAAGAGGAAATGTTGATAAAACACTATTTTTGAAAAGAAAAGATAAGGATTTATTAGTAGTACAAATATATGTTGATGATATTGTATTCGGTGCTACTAACAATCTTTTGTGTCAAGAATTTGCTAAGTTAATGCAGGGTGAATTCGAAATGAGCATGATGGGAGAACTCAACTTCTTCCTAGGACTTCAAATCAAGCAAAGCAAAGAGGGGATTTTCATCAATCAAGCAAAATACACAAAGGAACTTCTCAAGAAGTTTGGAATGGAGTCAATTAAACCCCTTGGAACACCTATGAGTCCTTCATGCAAATTAGACAAAGATGAAGATGGTAAGAAAGTAGATCAAAAATATTATAGAGGTATGATCGGATCTCTTCTTTACTTAACAGCTAGTAGACCAGATATCATGTTTGTTGTTTGTCTATGTGCTAGATTTCAATCTGATCCTAAAGAATCTCACTTAATTGCTGTGAAAAGAATCTTAAGATATTAAGTGGAACTAAAAATGTAGGATTATGGTATTCTAGAGACTCAACACTAAACTTGATTGCATATTCTGACTCTGACTATGCTGGATGTAAACTAGATAGAAAAAGTACAAGTGGTGCATGTCAATTCTTAGGAAGTAACTTAATCTCTTGGTTTAGCAAAAAGCAAAATTCGGTTGCATTATCAACTGCTGAAGCAGAATATGTTGCAGCTGGAAGTTGCTGTGCTCAAATCCTTTGGATTAAGTGACAACTTGAAGATTATGGCATAACACTTGATAAAACTCCTATTAGATGTGATAATACAAGTGCAATAAATTTAACTAAAAATCCAATTCAACATTCAAGAACAAAACACATTGAAATTAGATATCATTTATAAGAGAACATGTAGCTAATAATGAAATTTGTCTTGATTATGTTAATACTGAAGAACAATTAGCTGATATATTTACAAAACCTTTGAGTGAAGAAGATTTTGTTATCTAAGAGGTGAATTAGGGATTTGTGACCCTTTGGAATGATTTTGAAACTTTAAGGAATACTATCTAGATTTCTATTAATTTCTTGAAATTCTTTCATAATTTTAAGGACAATTTATCTAGTCATTTATGCAATTTGATTCTTCATATTCAAATATTTTTTCAAAAATTTATTGACCCTATTTTGACAAGTTTCAGATGTTTGAAACTCATCTTTTTTTTCTGAAACTGTCAGTGGAGTCGACACCTTAGTTTGAGGAGTCGACACCTCTTCTGTGTCGCTCTCGGTCCTTGACCTTGGAGCCGACACCCGTATAAGTGGAGCCGACTCCAGTTCGAGTGCTAACTGTGTTAGCGACTTGGAGTCGACACCCGACTTTGCGGGAGTCGACACCTGGGGTCCCAAGTTGACTTTATTAGGGCAGAGTCAACACCTACGTCATTTCAATCATTCTCAATCCCTTTCCAAATTTTCTCCAAACTCTCTCAAAACCTTCCCAAGCCAAATTCTCCTCAAATCGAACATTCCCAAGGATTTCCATGGCACCTAAGCGGAGAGGATCAGTTCTTGGAGCTCCCGTGACCACCGGAAAGCATACGGCGAGGCGTCCCATTCGCGAGCCCTCTCCAAGCGACGATGATTCCTCAACCCATTCGGATAATCCTGGTCTCATCTCCTCAGGTAGACACCTTAGCCGGGAGAGTTATTACTATGGGTAGAAAGGTTGATTTTGATTTCTTTGAGTCAGAGGGTTTTTCAATTGGAAGATAAATCAAAGAGCTTGGATGGGACAAGGTCTGTTCATTAGATGTTCCCACCTATCCTGTCCTAGTCAAGGAATTCTATTTCAATTTATCGAGGGGTGACGGTGGGATTGTAAGCTCTGTTAGAGGAAAAAGAGTCCACCTTACATTTCAAAAGTTAGGAAATCTTCTGCATTCCTGTCACTGGATTAGTAGCTGATATTCATAGTGAGAGGTCTGATGCACTATCAAGGATGTTAGGTAGAGAAGTTTCTGAATTTGAAGAAGTTAGGGCTAATCAGTTGCCCTTGGAACTTAGATTGCTTCACAACATCTGCAGTAGAATTTTATTCCCTAAGACTGGCCGCTTTGAGTTTGTCTCAGAGCGAGACATTGTGGTGATGGATAGTGTTCTGACTGGTCAGCCTATTAACCTTGCTGGGATGATGATTTTCTATATGCTGAGGCTGGGGGCAAAAGAAGATCTTCACTGCCCTATAGTATGATCTTGACTATGGTTTTCAGAAGCCAAGGAATTATGATTTCTGACAGTTAGCCTTCAAAGAACCTTAGGCATACTGACTACTATAGTTTGGCTACTGTGCACTAGATGGGCTTTGTTAAAGTAAATGGATAATGGGAGAGGAAAGGCAATCTGGATGAGAGAGCCACTGAGATTAGATCTTCTGCACCATCTGAGGCTGGTCCTTCAGCGATGCATCCTTCATCAGAGCCTAGCAGATCTTTACCACCTCCTGCTCCTGCTTCAGTTCCTATACCGCCATCTGTGTCATCTGTCGGATTTTCTGATATTCAGTTAGAGCAACTCAAAAGCTTATTTGCTGCTCAAAAAAAAGAAATGAAGACAGAGTTTGATAGTCAGTTTATGAATTTGAAAGAAACCCTTTACTCTTTGAATGATCGCATTGGTAAGATTGAGTCCACTCTTGGTTCCTCTGCTGAATCCTTAAGGAATGATCTCAAGAACATATTTGAATAACTTAAGGATATTGGTGGAGACTCAGAGACATATTCCAAATGCAATGCTGAGCTTCAAGACAAGATTATGACTGCATGTGCATTTGTTGACAGAAGATTAAAAGAATTTGTTAGGACTCAAAGTGAAGGGATGGGAAAGATTGTAGAAGAATTGCAAAGACTTCTTAGAACTCATTTTTGATTATCTTGTAATGAAGTGTCTTTGATAATTAGTCTAGTTTGATTTATCTTCAATGTAATGGAGTATAGTTTAATGTTTGATACAATGAAGTTTCATTTTGTAACATTTGACTTTTGTTGTAATGAACTTATCTTATACTTAATGAATATCTTTTGGACCTTGAAAAATATGTCAATTTTGTCATTTTACTTAACCCTTCTTGATCTTTTTGTTGATTACAAAAAAGGGGGAGAGTTATGTAAAATCGTATATGCATTGACTGTAAAACAAAAATAAGGGGGAGACAAATAAAGAGGGGAGAAATATTTAGCTTTTGTATATGCATTGGTTTAAATAAGCTTAGTTAAAATTGATATATCTACCTTTATGGTATCAAACACTAAAATTTTCTGTTAAAAAGAAGAACAATTGTTAAATTGAACTTCATAGGGGGAGCTACCTTATTCAGGGGGAGCTTACCTGTGAGGATCACATATTTAAAAATTTTGATTTGAGAATTCTATGCATATACTCAATGTTTTTATAATCATCAAAAAGGAGGAGATTGTTGACCCAATTATTGATTTTGATGATTAATAAAAGACATGAATATATTCATTTTGTTACTAATAAATTTAACTAGCGTTTCAGGGCTTAAAAAATATTTGATCAATCAAAAGGCATAAAGAAACGTGTTTTGAATCAAATGCCTAAAGTAAGTTTCAAAATTCAGAGCCTGGAGTCGACACTCAGAAGGTCTGGAGCCGACCCCATGGCCAATCAAATGTCTTTCTGATTTTTTGGCACGATCTGGAGTCAACACCCAGAGTTTCGGAGTCGACACTTACAGTGTCTGGAGCCGGCTCCAATGCGAGAATAGAATGCGTGTTTTTGAACTTCTCTGGAGCCGACACTTACAGTTTTTCAAAGCCGACTCTCGAATGCAGCGAGCCGACACTCAACATTTTCGGAGCCAACTCCTCAATGAACTTTGTAAGAGAAGAATCAAATTGAAAAATCCAAGAAGTCTTGAGCAAGAAATCTAGAGGAAACAATCAAAGTTCAAATCCATCAACTCCAGAAAGCTCAAAGAGAAATCCAAGGAATTCAATTTCAAAATCAGAGGATTTTCAAAAGAAGAAAAAGAGAGCCAAAATCCCTATTTTTCTCAACTTCTCATCTGCAAATCTTTGTAAAGAATCCAAGCTGAGGGCTGATTCAACATCTCAAAAGAGAAGAGGAAAAGAAGAAAAGAAGAAAAGTACAAATCAACTTTGCTTCAAACAGGCTTTTCTAACCTTGTTTATTTACATTGAATATTTGCTCATTTAAGGGGTTGTTTGTTATTGTAAACTCTATTGTTATTTGTTTTTGCTAATTCAATCAGGGAGATTGAATTAGTGGAGGTAGTATACCTCGGGACAAGCTAGATTAGCTTGGGTTTGGGTTTTGTGCTGGTGAGCCCGTAAAACCAGCTGGGTTCGTTGTGATCCCGAAAAAATAATAAGTTTTGAGTTGTGAGCTTGTAAAACAACTCGACTGTAATCTAGTAGATTATAGTGTGGACCCAAGTAGAACTTGGGAGTGGACGTAGGTGTTGGATACACCGAACCACTATAAAATCCTTGTGTTTGCCGTGCTTCGATTGTCTCACTATATTTCTTTGTTTGTGGCTGTTATTTATCCTGCACTTAATCTTGTTGATTCCAAAGCCAATCGTTTTAAAATATTAAATTTTTTTTTTAAGAACCCAATTCACCCCTCCCCCTCTTGGGTTGCCATCTAGGCCAACACGCCCATTGCGCATGCGTGTACCAAAGATATTTTCATTTTTTTGTGTCATGCGTATGGCAACGCATGCGCGCGGTGCGCCTCTTCTTGCGGTGCACAAAGAATTTTCCATATCAAAAGTCTTATAACTATGCTAACGTCCATTCTTACATTGTCCTTGTACAAGTCTGAAAATGGGCTGGCCCAACCCAACATCGTAGACTGGGCCAACTAAAAGTTTAAGCCCTAGCAGCCTACTTCCACTGATTAGTTCTTTCACACAGCTATGCATTGCTACATCAAACATTTTTAAATAGATAAGTTGTCGGTCCAAATTAGATCATACAGGAAACACACAAACATCATCCAAATTAGAATGATGCCCACAGGTTGGACACCTCCTCTGCATGGCAAATCTGCGAACAAGGCTTCTCCGATGGAATCTATGGGAGCACCTCAAAACTCCTGCCACCATTCCCTCTCTAAACCTTTTCTCCATAGACCCTACAAAATGCTTGAGCCATCACATCGGCTTGTGTTATACGAGCCTCGCCCATCCGCCCTTTTCTCATGAGCATCAGCTGCGTTGCAAGGATCAGGACATTTTCTATGCACCGCATGAGACTATCATACCTCAGGTAAAATTCCAAAGACAAACTATGAAGCCTGTTCAAGCCATCGGTGATAGTTGCTGCTTCAACGATGTTCAAATGACCCAGCATCTGCTCAGAATCATGAAGCAAACATTGTTTGAGGTCTTTCATTCCCTCCATGTTTGCAAGCAAGCTTCTTTGATAATTGAGGCGAGCTCGCAACCTCCTGATGTAATGAAAAAATTCAAAGGAATTCATTTTGATGATGCGTTGAAGCTTCAGGCGCCCTTTTAGTTGAAGAATAGATCTGATAAGCTTCACTTACAATATAGCTGAAAATTGGTTAAAGTTATGACAAAAGATAGTAGCATAAAGAGAAAAGCTATCAAATGAGATGGTGGTATGTGTTTCTAAAAAAGACAAGCATCGATCTTAAGAATAAAACATCATCATATAGAAGATCAAAGCTTAATTAGATATGGTTTAAAATAATATTGAATGTGAATCCTTATAGGGATGTAGAAATTTATGACAAGATTATGAGGCTATATTACTCTTGAAACCAAATTTTATATTAGCTTCATTTTAAATTAGCAAAACTAATCAAATATTTTTTAAAAAATTGAATCCTAATTTCTTGATCTATTCTATTATAAAATTTAAAACTACGAAACATGCTATTTAAGACAAAGAAATATAATGATATCACATGAAAAAGAGAAAGGAGATAAATCCTTATCTTGTTGAATCCATCTCTCGATCACATAGATTTAATCTTCAAAATTAGGGCATGCATCAAATTCACAAACAAACAAGACATTTGAATGTCTTTAATTAAAAAATTGAATGTATGCTTTGACAATGAAGAAATATCAAGATGTTTAAAATTTGAAAGAAACGATCATGAGAAATTCTATGCACCGATAAAAATGGTATAGATTCTACCTTTATAAAATTTTATATCATTCTACCATGATAGCAAAATAATTACACATTTGACAATTGGAAGCTAACAAATTAAAGAATAAATTGAGAAAAATAGCAAAATTAAGGTAAAAATTTGCATAAAATATAGATAAAATGGGATCACTTAAAAAATTATATTATATGTAAGAAACTTCTTTTAAATAAAAAGAAATTTTTTTCAAAATTATTACATAGCTAAAATGCACAAATATATGTAAAATCTCTAGAAAAATTGAGAGGCATACCTTCACCGATACTCTTTTCTTCTGACAGCAGAGACGTCTATCCTTCTATTTATAGAGATCTTGAAAATTATTTTTAGTATAAAATAAAAGTTTAGAAAAACCATATATTCTTGGACACATTATTGACAAATATCCATCCAAAAGCGAATTTGTCATTGAATACCACTATAATATGATGGTCTAAACTTAGGCGGCCGTAGGATAGGTCAAAGAAAACTGTGGTTATAATTCATTGTTTTAAGGCACTTTGGTCTTTTATTTAAGATTTGTCGGTAGGATTAAAAGAGGACCAGATATGGATAAGATATCAATTTTTTTTTATAAAGCGGCTCAAAAATATCGATCATTTATTAAGGAGGTTAACTGAAGAGTTGCATATGTATAAGAATAAAAAGAATAAAAGAAAAAAAAAGGATGAGGAATAAATAAACCCTCAGATAAGGTTTTGGCTAGTATAATTTAAAATAAAATTGCCTTACTTAAACCTCGAGCTCAATGACTAAGCCCTTTGTCTTCATAAAAATCTCATCTAATATATTCCAATTCCCTCCATTGCTAAAAATATGCCTGAAGCTTTAGATATCCATTTTCATTTGATGGATATGAATACAAATCAAAATATCAATCTAATGCTAAATTTATGCATATATCTCTTTCAAAAGATTCAAACAACAATTAGATATTGACAATAAGAATATAAATATGAAAATAAATTAATTAGTTAAACTTTAATAGATTATTATCACATTTTGTATTTTATTAACTCAAAATAGTTATATAAGCCTTCTATTTTTTTAGAGTTAGCATATAATGGTATGAGAAAAATATCAAACATACAATTATATCTACTTAATCACTTAACTTTTTTAGTAAATTTTGGTAATTTTTCAATGTGCTTATAAATTAATAGAACTAACTATTGAGGATGCAATTCCTTGAATCAAAGATATGATTATATGGAATAAAAATAAAATTAAAGCTATGCTAAGACCTTCACTTGTATAGTTTTTGAGTTTATCAGATATATTGAGACTAAATATAATTACATACATAATAAGAGATTTAGATATATGTAAGATAACATGCATCCATTTTCATATTCATTTTTATTTGATATAATTATACATGTAGATTTTAATTGGGTGACAAAATTCATAGTTATATTAGATAAATCTAAATATGGAAAAACATTAGATTAATATTATTCAATCCATTTTTAGCTTTACTTATTAGGCCACGAGTTTCATCTTTCTTGAATTAATATAAGTAATAGAGCAACTGATTTTAGATTAGCCAAAACTCAATTTTTCCCTCAACTAAATAGCTTAATGGATTGGGCAACATCTATTCAATTATAACTTCAATTTAAATTTTTAAGATTAACCTCATTCACATTGGGTTTAATTTGGGTTGATTGCTTGTGCAAACTAATCATTCTTCAAAACATCTTGAATTTGTAATACATAATCCTCAACTTGATTTAGTTCATACAAGTATTAGATGTAAATTTCACTATGAATTAGGTTAAAATGATACTTAACAAAACCTTATTCAACCAAATATTATGAAATGAGGATACAATTCAACTCAACTCAACTCATCTAAGCCTTTTCCCAACTACATGGGATTGGAGACATGAATCTGCTTCCTCCACTGCTCTATTTAGGATTAAGTTAACATTTAAATTATAAATAATTATATCTTTTTTATTATTTCTATTCATGTTAGTTTAGGTTTATCTCTAC
The DNA here is from genome assembly GCA_900491605.1 of Calamus simplicifolius. Lineage (NCBI taxonomy): Eukaryota > Viridiplantae > Streptophyta > Magnoliopsida > Arecales > Arecaceae > Calamus > Calamus simplicifolius. The sequence goes on from UESW01004008.1 coordinate 1,260,396, forward strand.
CTCTACCTCTATCCTTACCATGGATTATTAAAAGATCACTCTTTCTAACTGGAGCATCTATTAATTATGAAATGAGGATGTACAACAAAAAAATGTGTTAATGACTCCTCAATTCATATAGAAATAGTTCCTTAACTTTTGATATATAATGATATAATGATATATGTAATGGTTTATGACATGATATAAAACAGTTATACCATTATCTTTATTTTTTAAATATTTTTAGAGAACAAAATGAAAATGCTATGATGCACAAACAACTGCTCAATTCATACGGAAATAGCTGTTAAACTTTAGATATATAATGATCAAAAATCTAATACATATTATGATTTGAGACATGATATAAAGGTGGCATTATCTTTCCCTTTTTCCTTTTATTTGAAATTAAGAATTAGATTGAGAATGTGATAATTGGCGTTTGAATCCTAAAACACTCTCTAAAGCAAGTTCTTAGGAGTGGAGGGCTAACGGATAGAATAAAATCATACAATAAATTAATATCAACATAGTCAAAATATACACAATACACGGATTCAACCTATACAAGCCATGATTAATATGTACGTAGAACGTCTTATTGAAAAAACTGGTATTAAATATATTTTTTGAATTTTGATTTTAATTATAGAACTTTTTATTAAATCTTTTTGAAGGGTTTGCCGTTCAGTAAAGACATAGAGGTCATCCATATACATTATCGAAATCCATATTTTTATTCATAAAATCTACTGCTGTTCTCAAGTTCTTAAATTATTTTGCAAAATATTGGCATGCAATGCGCATTAGCACATTCAAGAGAGCAATTTATGAAAGAATTCGAAGTTATAAACACTCTAGAATCCCTCTTGTACTGTTATACCTCGAAGCTATGTTAATTGACACTTTGGAAATATTTGTTGGTCCAAGATACCAAAAAAATTGGGGTGACGAGGAGATGCAAAGAATAATGAAGAAAATTTTGCATTGTCATGGAGAGAGATACGGCTTTTTTTTTTCATAGAGATGGTTTTTCTTAGTGTAATTAATAACAACTATAACCGGTCATTGAAACAAATGTTACACATGAAGATAATTTTTTTCAAATCATACTTTGGATTCCAAGATTTGCAATGAGCCAAGTATAAACGCTCAAAAACCTCGTAATATCAAGCATCTTATAACTATGTTAACATCCATTCGTACATTGTCCTGGTACAAGTCTGAAAATGGGCTGGCCCAGCCCAACACCCTAGACTGGCCCAACTGAAAGTTTAAGCCCTAGCAACCTACTTCCACTTATTAGTTCTTCCACATAGCTGTGCATCACTACATCAAACATTTTTAAAAGAAAATACTTTCTGCACCATCTTTCGATGTAGCAAACGTGAACCAGCCGCATGGATTAGCCGCTCGCATGTGCCACTGCACTTGCACCGATATGCATGGGTAGCCAATCCGTGGCATCCATTTAAAGGTTCATTTATATCTCAATTGCTTGAAGTGTAAAAGCGAAACAAGCTATTATTATAAACTAAGCAAAGATTCTACATTCTAGAGTTGCAAACAAGAATAGATATGATATTAGATTGAGTGGTAAGAAACGTGTCGTTCAATCAATTACTAGCAGCTGGCGGTCACAGCTCTATCGACATTTCGGTTCCTATAGCTGAGCTACAGGCTGCATGGGCTGATATCACACATGCTGTTCAACATTTGGGCTATCGTCGGCTGATTATAGAGGGTGACTCACTCACGATTATCAGATGGATTAGGCGGGATGGGAACTCTTATTCTGGCCTAAATCCCTGATTAGAGATATTTTAGTCACTCTGCAGTCTACTAGTGCTTTTGAGATTCAGCATATATATCGGGAAGCCAATGCTGCGGCTGATTATGTTGCTTCTTCTGTCGCCCACAATCCTGGCCGGTGGATTTGGTATTCCGGGATCCCTTGTCCTGTCATATTACAGTAAATTTTGTACTCTGATGTTTCGGGCTTGATTCGCGCCAAAGTGGTGTGATCGCCCATCTGTAACAAAAAAAAAAAAAAAAAATTCAACAAGTATTAACTTCACGAATACTTTTCCAATTTGGGTGGAGCTCAAGGTCTGAACTTTTTGCTAGTTAAATCCACATCATATTTATAAGAAATATTCACTGATAATAGCTAAGACAAAGAAAGAGCAAGATCATCCCCCTTTTTTTTACAACATATTCCCATGAATTTCCACATTTAGGATGCATTTGGCACGGAGTTAAAAAATTAGAATGAATAATTACAGAAGTAATATTTGTAAGTTTTAAATATGTAAAATTTTTCTTTTAATTATTATAGGTAAGTGAGAGGGCATAGGCCGAGTAGCCCAACGGGCCATTTTAAGACCCAGCTAAAATTTTTAGCTCATAAGAAAGCATATAAGTGTTTCACTAGCTGAGCTACCCTTTTTATCTCTAGCTTGACTCAAAATTTAGCTCATGCCTGTTCCTAATTATAGGTATAACTTAATTATATTTAAAATAAGATTAATGTAAAAAAAAAGGTAAAATATATCATTAATATTTTGTTAATGTCAATGTAAAAGAGATCAGGTGGAAAAGAATGATAAAATTATTTAATATTATCTAAGGGACAATTATTTTTTTAAAAAAATAACTTCGCATCAATTATTAAAAAAAAGGGTTAAAAAATTATAGTAATAATTTTTCACCGCTTTTGACCCTTACCATGCTACCAAACACACCGTTAGCGTGATACACCATGCACCATACGACTCATGATTCACTAAATGTTTAAGTTAATTTCAAACCTGGTCTTCTGTGAGAAAATTGATCTCATTGCTGTGGAGCAATCATCGCCCATCCGAGGCATAGACCATTTCGGTATCCTCCAAAACTACACCTTCTGCCCCAGTGAAGAAGAAAAATTTTGTCCTACCATTCTCTTTTCTTTGGATATTATATCATACATTTTCTTTTTCTTCTCTCCGTTCCAGAACAGAGCCTAGTCCAGTACCTTAACAAGGAAGCACTGGAAGTCTAAACAAAAAGATAATTTTGAGGATAAATATGAACATTACTCACAAAAGTCACAGGAATTCACCCACCCGACTGCATAGAACTTTCTTTTGGGTGGGATTTGATCAAACTAAAAAAGCAACGCGGAGCAACCTTGGATCATTTTCCACGAGCCCAACAATGCACCCGAGTAGCTGTCGGAATGCTCTCATTGTTTTCACAAACCGAAACGGCTCGATGCCTTTGACCGGTGAAATAGCCGACCAAACGAAGCACAAAGCAAGAGTCTCGCTGCGGTCGGCTTAGGAGTCCCCCTTAAGGCACGCAGCTGGAAGGCCGTTACCCTGTGTAAGATTTCAGGCAACGATATCAAGTGAAAAAGGATGGCCATGATGTCAAATGGACTGTTCCGTTCAACGGAGGCGGTTGAGCTTTTTGGTCCCCAACGGTTCAAAAAGAGCCGTTTCCAACCGTCCAAACTATACGGAGGTTTCCCACCACCTTCCCACCTCCCCCCATCCCCTGCTCTCCCTCTTCTTGTAGCATATAAAAATTGAAGTCCAGGAGTAAAAGGAAGGCAACATAGGGAGGAAAAGTAGTCGTTTCTCTGAGACTCGGGCTGCGGAAGACATGGAGAAGAAGAGCATGGCAGCAGCAGGAGAGCATCGCAGGGGCTCGAGGAATGGAGCGGAAGTCCCAATTCACAGCCAAGTGAGAAGGATCAAGCAGGAGGTCGAGAAGGTTGAAGACCAGTCGCTGCGACAAGTGCTCGAGACGAGGCCTGTTCTTCGCGAGCTCTCGAGGCAGCTCTCGCGGTCGCCCCTCGGGCGGGCCATCTCGGTGGGGGATCGATGAAGGAGGATTGGATTCTGGAGGCCATCTTAGTCTTTTCCTTCCCCTGTTCTTTTCTCTCTGTGTATTAATTTGTAGCTATTTGTGGTGCTTTGTATGACTGACTAGGCTAGAGAGCAAGGTAGGAAGTAGGATGTAGTTTCCTTCCCCCTTTTTTCACAAGCTTTGTATCACGATGGGATGAGATGATGACCTCCTTGACTGCTCTTGGTTTATGATGGTATATATGTATGGTTTCTTAGTGGTCATGTAAATATATGCTGAAATTTTCCTTTGTTTTAGTAATTCGCTCTGTTTCGAAGGTGGAGATGGCAAGCGCTTTTTATCATATCATGGCAAAGCCAGTTATGTGCATAAAAATGGGAGGCTTAGCCTTTCATTATAGATTTGGAAACTTAGCAACATATCAATCGCCTATTTATGTTTAATTGGATATTTAAGGTTCAGTAAAAGCATAGCAGCAACTTTTTAAATTATTTTGAAGAGATTTTGCATCAAATATATGATCATCGCACATGTTGGCACCCTGAATTGGACGAACAGCTCATTAGAACTGGACGATGGCTTTGGTTGGAAGCGCTTGAACGCAACTAACCGCGTCCAAGAGTTGTGAGTGGTCGTCAAAATTGGAGTTTCCTTTGTTCTGGTCGTCAAAGAAGGATACGGAGAGGAGGAAAAATGGAACACGACTTCCAGCAGAATCTGATACTCTGGATTTCTTCCAAACCAAACCGATGTCGAATTGCAACGTGTTTTTCTGGTCCCACAGTAGATGAACCGGCCATTAGAAAGGTTGAACGGTTTCATGGGTAACCCATATATAGAAATTTATATAGAGGAAGGAAAATTCTCGAAATGCTGACTATTTTCAAAGATGTGGCTTAGACTCGATTGGGACCCCAGCTGGATCTAACGTTTGTTTTAGCTCTGGTATCTATGTGTGATGACAGAGCAACCGGTGGCATACCTCATTCCACCCATCATAACAGAGTACGTATAAATCCATGGCCAAGGTTTAAGATTCTTTTAGTTGGTGAAATTTGTTTAAGCAAACATGAGAAAGCCTAAAGTCGCAATTCTAGGCTACTATGAAATAGTGGCTTTATCGTGGTTAGCTCCATACGTCCCTCTCCCTGCTTCCAACTTTTTGATTAAGTTCAAAATATACAAAAGAAATTTATATTTCTTCCACAAGATGACCAGGTTTGTTTCAAGATTTTTTTTTTTTTTTTTTGAAAATAAAAAAAAACTAAAGAAACCTGTCGATCATTTCATTCGGCAAATGAAAGGGTGATAGCACAAATGGAGAGAGAGAATTACAAAGGAAGAGAACTATTGCAAGTTCAGGCGATTAAAATACCAAAGAACAGGGCGGATCCAGATTCAAGACCGACAAAACCAATGTGGATGTTAGGATAATCCAGCAATCACTGTCTATGAGACTTCATGGTTGTTTAAAAATTAACACCACTTGCATTATATAATAGATTTCTTGGATGACGGTAGATTAAGATGGTTGTTTTGGTAGAAAAAATAAGTTAATAATGAAGAGTCTTATAAAAACTTTCAGCAACATTGTAACACCGATGTTTTGGCCAGGCCAAAGAATGGTGCTTTCGGAAAAATCTTTGTGCATCAGTTTGTGCGCGCTATGCCCAACGTTTTGTATGCGACGCATGCATACCAAAAATAAAAATATTTTTTTATTTTAATTTTTTTTTGGTATGCATGCACTGCGCCAATCGTCAAGCATAATGTAGCAAAACTTTTTCTTTACCGATACAAATTGAAACGAGCTATATCTAGTTAAGGATCATGGATGCGACTCCAAGTCCATGCAGCAACTCGTTACACGCTAATCAAAACTTCTTTTGGAGGCGTATAATTTTGATTTGCCATTCTATAGTACACAAAAATTGAATGTCATCAATTAGCTCAATGATATGAGAAAAAGAACACAAAAAAGAATTTAATAAAAAAATCGCTTATGCACAATATTAGAATGATCTACATGCCAAAGAAGAGATATCACAAGGCTTCCGATGCCTGCTGTTGGACCCACTGCTTCTCTCTAACTCTGTCAGACCAGCATGTCTCTATGATTAAGAAAAGAATGATGTAATGCAGAATTCTGTTTTACCTCGTAAGAACTACTTTGAAATCATCTTTCTAGTAAAGGATCTGACTTGCCAGAACTGAGGACTTCTTTCAAGACAATATTCTCAGATTCGTCCTCATCTAAGAGTTGCTCCACCAGCTCATCCCAATTAGTTCTCCCACTAGAGGTTGACTCACTGGTTGACATTGCTTCATCGCAGTTCTCACAAGTTGAGGGACCCATGTCTCGAGAGGGTTCTTCAGCTGGAGGCTCAGCATGCAGCAGTTCCAAGCTCATTGCTCTTTCCAATGCGTCCTTGTGTTCCATTTCAAGAGATTGTCCCCTCTCCATCCTTTGCTGTGTTGGAGGAGTTGTCGCCTCAGCTCTTCCGTTCATTATCTGAGAGAATCCAAGAATCCTTAGGGCAAAAGTTTATAGTCAAATCTACAGATATTTAAGCTGGGATTAGTGCTATTTCTTTCGACTGTACTTAGAAGATGGTTTTGCTTAGAATATTCATAATATAGAGGGTGTTGAAGCTGCAAAGTATGCCAGACTCTCCAAAAATCTCAGAAATGTAATTAATGTTTTCATATCTATATGGTGATAATTCATTCACTAGTCTATGATGCTTCATCTAGGTAATGCTAACTGGAGGTTCATCTTTGCCCTTTAAAGTGCTACCAGTTAGTTTATGGCCTGCAGGTGCTCCAGAATATAGCCATTCCAACTTCCAGCACCTCAAGACAGACCACTGGAGTTGTATATTGCCATAACTCATGAGACCTCACCAAGGTAAAACTATTTTCAACTCTTACTCAGTTAAAGCATCAAAATATTTCACAAATGGTCAAACATATCTGAGATTTTAGGTTATTTCAAGCATTGTAAACAATCCATCCAAAAATTAAGACTACTTGAAATCCAACAAATAAGATTGCTGAGATGTTGTCTACTAGAGCATGCAAAAGAATATGACCAGGCACTGAATTTTGAAGACATGCTAAGATCAATAAAAGGATAACCATGTAGAAGAAAATGTTCAAAAAATTCATTCCTTTGTCTTTTTCGTGAAGTCCTTGACATTTGACTAATATATTTTACATATTTTGTTCTACAAGTCAAAACTGTTTTAACGACACACGCACTCCAAAAAAAGGGAATCTGACTCCCAAGTCTGTGGCCGTGTAATTCTGAATGCAGTTATAAATAACCAAGCCATGCACCATAAGTTGGCTTCATCAGATTTCACTACATACATCAGTACTTAAAAAGCTTCCTATAAGCTCCCAACACATCATCTTCTGGAGCCATTAATTCCATCCATGCTCTCTTCAACAACATTCATATCATACAATAGATCAGCGAGTTAACACCAACATTTGTTAAGAAGCTGAATTAACAGTTGGAACAAATTATGCCTTATGAACTCCTAAATCTCTCATTTGATTTTCAAGACATGGTTGCTGGCTTCTTTATAAAGAAGCTAGCTAGTTTATATTACCAATCAAGCAGGCAGTCTTCTACCAGATGAAGTTTAGGAGTTCCAGTACTTCTGAATCAGTAGCTCTAATAAAAGAACATCAACTCATTGATTAAGAGAAGTACATATTACTATACTAGATGGATCCCCAAAGTAGTGCAATAAGATGGTACAAATGATGACCTTACAAAAGATGGAACAAGATGAGGTGGACATGCGGTCATCAGATATAAAGAAAGTGACTTAACCTTCAAGCTCAGCTGAAGAATTTTGTTGCCGCTGTGCTCCAAGAAATGCCAAGTTTCTATGGCACTCTCTGTTTCAATTCATGTTCCCGTCCCAAATCTACATCATTTGAAGGGCTAAGCCGGTGCAACAAGCAAAAGTTGGATTCTTCTAAGAGAATTAAGTTCCATCAAGAAAGACTGGTAGTAGTAAAGAAAGCCCACAAAGAACAAAATACAACGAAGTATCAAACCAGACATGGAAGATTAGACATCTAACCTTAGCAATAGGTGAACCTAACTAAAAGTAAACTTCTGAGTGAAAGAACCTGCTGATTACCTTCCTTTTCAGTGAGTTACTAGGAGTGGCCCTCATCATGTTTATTGCAAAGCACTTGTAAATATGTAAACCATGCTGAGTTATACTATGAGAATTGACAGGAAAAATACCATCTCTATTCTATGATCATGACAAACGGTGGTACCACCTAATTTGTGAAGAATAAAAGATTGATGTTGTCTTACTTCTAAAGCTTTCTCTGCTTCTCGCTCTATCGAAATAATCCCATGATCAAATATTGCATTGCATGACAGGACAATATGCTCGAATCTTCCTTCAACTGGAATAGCAGTTCTCACCTCAGGGGGGAATCTTCCACATCTACATGAGCCAATTCATCAAAGCCAGTTCATTAGACAAAAGTATCTACAAATCTAAGATGGGAACTTTCATGTGCTATAGCAAATTTATGTTACAATAGAACATTTAGCAGAATTATCAGATATTTCAGCAGACTGGTAATATAACTGAGCAATGCTGTGATTTACTAGTCAGAATTTATTTTATAGTTTGTTCTTTTCCTTTAATGACTGATTGCCTGACGCAACCCTCCTTTTATATCTGTGCTCTGACCCAACATCAGAAACATTGTGGGGAAGACTTAAGGAAGATGCAGAAAGACCTCGATATGTTTTGGAGAGGGTTTAAATATCCTAACTGGCAGAAGGTTTAAGAAAGCCATGAAATCTCAAATTTTGGTCATTATTGTAGGGTAATATGAATTTTCAGCAGCAAATTTGATGACAGAAGGTGATTCCAGGAGATGCTTCATCATAGTATATCCAATTGACTTTTTGTAAAATGGGGAAAATGGTCTATCATAAACTTCTAGAAATCAAAGTCTCGATTTGCTCCTGCAATGGAACTGAGAATAGTAGTCACTGAATTTCTAATAATTCAGTTTGGCATCTTGCACTGATTTGTCAACGACAGTCAGCTCAAGAAACTGTAAGAACAGATTCAAAGGTCTGATCAAAGAGTTAAAAAAAACCATTAGCATACTTGAATTTCAAAACATCTGAAAAGTCCAAAGGCACAAAGAATAAATCTTGATTTGAAAATCATCAGGCATCAAACTGGTGCCATTTCAGACAGCCCCATAAACATTTTATCAACATCCAATCAGATGTCTTTCACAGATCAAAGGAGAATTTTCTTGTACAACAATATCAGATCAATTCAATAGTGAGCAGAAGACCAGCACTCAATTCAGCTCAAACTACCATTATCTGGTTTCTTCACCTTATAGATGTTATAGCAAGCACATTTTTTCACCTCAATGATCCATTAAAAGCACTTTGAGGTCCTATTCGGATGCATGGACAGATTATCCATGCATAGCCTCCCTATACAGGAGGAAGTTAAGTAGCAGCTGCTGTTGGGAGCGGAGTTTGGAGGGATCACGGAGGTTATACACCCAAGTAACAAAAAAATATTCATATAATGAATTTGAATAAAAAGGAGATTCTAATTATTCCTACATTATAGAGATAATGTGAACTCCTCCCATCCTTTCCCCCTATCCCTTCCAACTCTCCTCTAACACCTTCATTTTCTCACAAACTCCCTTGTGGGAACATCAAGCACAGACAATTTGTCAGTCAGTCCAAATAAGGCCTAGATTCACCACCACAAGATAGATAGATAGATAGATAGATCACAACAAAGAATTCATCAATTAAATGCAGATCAATGAAATGCTGGAAAATAACACCATAAATTCTGGAACAATGAAGCAATGCATCTCTTTTACTGAATCTTAAAGGAATAAGCATATCATTCTTTCATAAACATGATGAAACAAAACATCATGGTGATTCTTACTTGTATCGAGATAAAATTATATACCAGATCAATGACATTTTAGTATCACTCCTGGATAACCACTTTGATCCCTTGTTCTCTAACTGGTTTTCTATTGGAACCCATACCATTTGGACCTTGACTACACCTGGTAAATCATGTATACAGTAGCAGGAGAATTCATTTGCTATAAGAGTCTGAATTAAGGACCAAGGAAGACCTAAACAGAAATGGTGAGAAGTAACAAGAGGAAGATCCACGGAGATGGAATATACAAAAGCCCAGGATATAAAGAAAACACAAAATATTTAGTCTTTAGCTTAAAACTATAAATACATAGAAGAATCTCTATGCAATTTTTTAAACAAGCAGTGCACACATTTTAAGCAGTGCCCCCTTCCATAGAATGTATGGACAAGATTTTTGCCTTTCAACACATTGGAGACATTCAACAAGTTATCATTATAGAAGAATCTCTATGCAATTTTTTAAACAAGCAGTGCACACATTTTAAGCAGTGCCCCCTTCCATAGAATGTATAGACAAGATTTTTGCCTTTCAACACATTGGAGACATTCAACAAGTTATCATTATTTTCAAATTGAAAGATGCCATCCAATCCAAAGGCACACATGAAAGGAGAACATGCATTAACTTGCAAATTATTTGCTCCATTAGTGATTGAGACATTTGCAGTCTTTAAAATGCAGAAGCTACATGACCACAAAACCAGTTAACAATGTCAAAATTTTTGTACCTGCAAAATTTTCTCTCGACAATGTGATACATTCGGCCAGGAGCATAAAGCCTCATTGGATCTTTAAGCATTTTATCTTCCGATGCAAATGTATCTCTCATGCAAACAAAAAATAATAAACACGGAAGGCTGCCCAAAGCAGTAAAGGATTAAAACGAGTGTATATAGAAAGATGAGATCAGAGGAAAATGACAGAAAAGACTTGCATAGGGTTTGGAAGAATATAGAAATTCAATGACTTACCAGAAAATAGATCCAAAGATATGTTCCAAGGGTGTCAGTGTTCTTGGCAAAAAATCATCCTAGAATGCCAGAACCAAAGTGTCAAAACTAATCACTTGTAGGACATACGGACATCCCAAAACATTATAAGAACAGTGAGAAATACAAAGAACGGAAAGTAAATGTTATCAGGTGAAAACACTAATACTTTAACCATGATAATTATGATAATTATGTCATATTGAGGACTGTCTTTGAAAAGTTGACCATAAACATACAGAGAAGGACCAACATGAAACAAGTTGTTGCTGTGCCTATAGAACAGTTTCATTTCTACACTCAAGTGAGAAGTGGAGAGAAGATACATAAAATGATCACTGACTGTAAGATCAGCATGAACTTTGTATCTAAAGAAGTGATCATTACTAATCTTCAAGACATCTTGATTCATCATGCCACAGCACAACTTGAAATCACAATGTAGAAACTTTTTGAAGTCTACTATAATTGAAATTAGACAGCATTTTGAAGCATCTATTTGTACACGTAATGAAGGTGACAGTTATAACCAAAAATTCCAATTTACTCTCCTTTCCCACGTTGTGACTTTAAGATAAAGGTACTGACTCTTTCAAACCTACATGATGGTGACTCCTAAGCCCATTGGAGGTGAAGACTCCCGGTATTCATAGTTTACTTCCTTATCATTATTTTTATTATATACTACACTTTAATTAACCAAATTTTCTATGTTTATGCCTGTCCCAGAATCCATCTAAAGAACAGATTAATAAATCTCACACCAAAATAATTCTTTTGCTGCTTCTTTCTAAAATCCAGTTCAAAGCTACCCTAGTTTCCTGCTAACTCCAACCAACTTCTAAATTCATCTGCAGTGTAAGAAGTCCTTGCCTGCCTGCCTAACAGGCTATCCAATCAACAACCCAAAAGCTTCAAATCATCCCTAAGCCATCCATTTCTTCCATCCTACCATATTTATTGATGACCCAGGTCAAATTGTAAACTCTGCTACCTTCCAAGATTGAACCTTTGCTGATAAATGCTAAATGATAACACTTAATTAATTAATTAATTAACTAACTACTAACTAAGCGCTCACAAGAGGAAAACAATAGAAGCAAGAGAAGGGATCCTTTACTTGCCTGCAGCACCACGGAGTGGATAACGTCCGCATACTTGACCGCGAGATTCAACGACATACACCTGGCGGGCGCGATCGCATAACACCTGACCCGGTCCTTGGGATACCCTCGAACCGGTCGAGGTAGTTCACCACGACCATCGCCATGAGCGCCGCGACCCCGGCCCCGAGCGAGTGGCCGGCGAACACGAGGCTATAGTCCTGCCCGTTCTCCCGGAGGAGCCGGCAGAGTATCGCGGCCTCGCGGTTGAGCAGCCAGACGGCGGCACGGAGGAGGCCGCGGTGGACGTAGCCGCCGTCGAAGGGCTGCGACCCAGGGAGGCCGTCGAGCAGGAGGCGGTAGTCGGCATCGCGGACGAGGTTGAGGCCGCGGACGGCGAGGACGACCTCGCGGGCGGCGTGGTCGAGGTAGATCATATAGGGAGGGCAGCGGCCAGCGGTGTCGGAGTGGGAGACGCGCTTGGCGACGGCGGCGGGGTCCATGCGGTAGCCGCCGGGGCGGTCGGGTGCCCAGCGGGGTTCGGCGAGGTCGGTCTCGTAGGAGGCGAGGACCGCGCGGCAGGCGCGGGGGACGGGGGCGAAGTCGGCGGGGGAGGCGGGGTCCCAGGCGGCGCTGTCGCGGGCACCGGCGTGGGTGCACCGCCGCCAGGCCCAGCGGGCGCAGCCCACGCACACCACGCACTCCAAACCGCAGGATAGTACCGCCGACATCGGTGGCGGCGTTCGCAGAGGAGGTTCAGGAGTTGGGGTTGGGGTTTAACCGTTTAAAAACGGCTTCGTATTTCGTATGAGAGGAATATAAGAGAGAGAGAGGATGAGATAAGTTTCCGATTAGACGACGAGCGAAAGTCGATGGGTCAAAGAAGGGAGGAAGAATGTTTTGAATTTGGAATGCTCTGCGCCTTCTGGAACGTAGGAAGAAAAGAAAGGTGGTAAAAGGACGTTAAATGAGAGAGAAGGCGAGAGAACGGAAGCTTCGATGCTGCTGCTCCTGGCCCCACGTTCTCTTGGTGATTGGAGTGCTGGCGGCCGAGTCGTTTTTTTAAACTGGAGCCTTTTGGCACCGGTTTTAAAAAAAAGGTGTGGAAATCAAATTTATTGTAAAAAGGTTAAAGCGAAAAACGTCACTTTAAATGGTATTTTTGCTTCCATCTCCTTACCCTTGCTGCGCCACGTCAGTCCAGTGAGAAAAAAAAAACAAACAAAAAATCGCCATTTGAAGTGCGATTTCTGTTGAATAGAAATCGCCACTTCAAGTGGCGATTTCATGAAATCGCCACTTCATGAAATCGCCACTTCAAGTGGCGATTTCAATCTCATGAAATCGCCACTTGAAGTGGCGATTTCTCAACTCACTTTCACCCCTGACGCAAAAAAAAAAAAAAAAACAGATATAAGAGTAATTAATAAGAGGAGAAGAGATAAAAACTTACTATTTCAAATCAAGTAGGAGAGTAATTAAATAATATATTTTTATTTATCTTATTGTTATTTTGAATTAAATAATATCTATATAGTTTCAAATCGATGAGAGAAATGGTATAGATAAGAGACGATAACTTACAGTTTCAAATCAAGTAGAAGAGTAATTAAAATATATTTTTATTTATCTTATTGTTATTTTGAATTAAATAATATCTATAGTTTCAAATCGAGAAGATAAATGGTACGGTTTACGAAGCGTTAGAAAACTGGAACGTGATCCCTTCATGACTTCCGTAAAGATAGGTCAATTAATTAAAAGTGATAAAGAGTGATTTGAAATTCAAAGATTTGAAACTGTATAGATATTATTTAACTCAAAATTACAATAAGATAAATAAAATATTATTTAATTTCATATTATTAAATTTAAAATTTAGAATTATTTTTTTATCCGTTTTTTTTTTTTTTTTTGCATGGGAGATAAAAGTGATTTGCGAAATCGCCATTTGAAGTGGCGATTTCTGTTGAATAGAAATCGCCACTTCAAGTGGCGATTTCAATCTCATGAAATCGCCACTTGAAGTGGCGATTTCTGTTCAACAGAAATCGCCACTTCAAATGGGATTTCTGTTCATTTTTTTTTCCACGTCAGCAGCAAAGGTGAGGAGGTGGAAACGAAAAACGTTATTTGAAGTGATGTTTTTTGCTTTAACCCCTTTTTTGCAATAAGTTTGATTCCCACACTTTTTTCTAAAACCGGTGCCAAAGGCACCAGTTTAAAAAAGACTCGCTGGCGGCCCGTAAACATGACCATTATAAAATAAATTTATATATATATATATATATATATATATATAATTTTTTTTCCTTCAATTCTCTTTTATACGGCCAACCATTGTGTCCCATGAGAATTTGTGAAAGTCGTCTGCAGATGCGGAATAAAATTATCATCGTATCAATTTTCGATCGGCAAATATGATAGATAAAAGACTCATCTTTAAACTCTGATTCATTAACTGTCATAATATTTATTTTTTTTTATAAAAAAATATAAGCAACGCCACCTGCTATCTTCGTATCTCGATAAGACTGAGCCATCTTCACACCTTGACATGATCGATCTCATCCCTTCAATGTAAGTACTATTGCTTTTTCAAACCACACCGAGTATCTTGAAGGATGAATCATTCCGATCGCAAGGATTTTAGAGTAAGCTTCCAAAATAAAAATGGAAGCTAAATACAGCACTCCATCCATGATCAACGTGTTGGGGTTTAATCCTTGATGAACAGCAATAAAATCAACTTTGTTGGAGAAGTACCCTGAGCTTTCACCTTTTGTTGTTTCACTGCCTCCTTTATTTCTCAAGTTTTTTATATTCTTCCTTTCTCCCCCCATGAAGCCCACGAAGACTTTATTCCCATGAACACGAGGAAGAAAGGGAGAGAAGAGAGAGAGATAAGAAGGTGGCTGAGATAAAATTTGGGAAGAAAAGAATCTATTTCATTCCATCTAAATCCTAGAGACTAGGGTTTAAATACATCCACCAAGTGGGCCAAGCCCAGACTCAACAAAAAACTTTCATGGACTAACCCAATGAAATTAAACTAATCCCCAAGCCCGTGTACACCCATGACTTGATTTAATCTCAACCCTTGGACTCACACCTAGCCCAATACAAGTTAGCCCCCTAGGCCTTGATAGCACCACACCAGACCCAACAATCTCCACCTTGATGCTTCAAGGCCTCAGCACGTTCGCCATGTCCATCAGTTGCAATACCTACGAAAGCTATCTTGTGGAAGAACCTTTGTTAGTGCATCTGCTGGATTCTCCTTGGTATGTATCTTCATCAACTCCACTCCACCTTTTTCCATAAGCTCTCTGTAGTCAATGCCTTCCTTCTGAAAGTATCCTCTGGCCACTAGTCCTGCCTTATACCTGATACCCCCTTGCTCCGATGGCCCTTTCTTGTGCTGAAAACCCATTTACAACCAATGAGTTTTTTTCTTGTGACAATTGGACCACCTGCCACATGTTATTCCTGTATAGAGACTGCATCTCCTCTACTATAGCCTGCATCTCTGCCATAGCCTGGACCCACCTATCCCTGTTCTGGCTGTCCTGGCTCTTCACAACCTCCTGATAGGTGTAATGGTCTTCATTCGTTATCACCAGAGCATATGACATCGAATTCTCGATGCCGTATCGAACTGATGGTCAAACGTTTCTTCTGGGCCTGTGCAGTGCGATTCCAGTATCAGTCCCTTGCCCAGCTGCATCCTTCTGAATCCTCTACCCAGCTGCATCCTGCTGAACTTTCTGGCTTCTGACCCTTCTATCAGTCCTCTCCATCAAAATCTTAAATCCTCCTGGTCCACTAGCAAATGGCACGACTGTGTAGGAGGTCATCTGACTAGTGTTATCGTGTTCCACCTCCTGCAGCCCCTGCTATGCATCTGTACCATCTCTGCTCTAAAGGATTGAGCTCTCATCGAAAGTCACATCCCTGCTGATGACAACCTTCTTCTCCAAGGGGTCCTACAGTCGATGCCTCTTGATTCCACGCAGGGAGCTCAGGAACACCATCTTCTTTGACCTGATATCCAACTTACTTCGCTCCCCAGCACCAACATGCACATATGCCGTGCATCCAAACACCCTCAGATTATTCAGGCTTATCTTTCCTCTAAACCATATCTCCTTTGGAATGCCTCCATCCAACCTGATATGCAATGACCGATTGACCAAGTAGCTAGCTGCACCTACTATGTCAATCCAGAACATTTTTGGAAGTCCTACCTACAGTCTCAAGCATCTTGCTTTTTCCAACAATGTTCTGTTCATCCTCTCAGCCACCATTTCCTGTTGAGAAGTTTCCATTACCAAGAAATGCTTTTTGATGCCCCACTCCTCACAAAATCTCTGGAACTCCCTACTGGTGTATTCCCCACCATTGTCTGACCTCAGACACTTCACACTCGTACACTACTTCTCCACCTCAGCCTTCCAGATTCTAAATTTGGTGAAGACCTCTGATTTCTCCTTCATGAAGTAGATCCACAGCTTCTTTGAGATATCATCTATCAAGGTCAAGAAGTATCTGACCCCATTCCTTGCAAAAACTGGAGCTGGTCCCCAGACATCCATGCGTACAAGCTCCAAGGGTTCTGCACTCCTAGCTGTGCTGACCAAGAATTGCACTCTCCTCTGCTTCCCCATCTGGCATGGCTCACAGATCCCCATGACTCCACCACTCAAGTTAGGAAGTAGCCTCTCTGCTTAGTTCTTTTATCCTCCTGTCTCCCATATGGCCTAGGCAGTAATGCCACATCCTGTACACATCCTGAGAATTCTGTTCCACAGCTGCTGCCTCAGATTTTCTGGTCACTACAGAGCCCTCCAACTTCTCCCTCTCATCACCATCATAGCTTCACTGGAGATGTTCAGAACTCCACTCCTGGCATGACTGCCAAAGCTGTATCCAGTTTGCCCCAGGTACCCCAGTGACACCATATTCTTCTTGAGTTTTGAGACATGCTTCGCACTGGTGAAAGTGCGCACCATGCCATCAAACATCCTCACCTTCACTCTGCCAATTCCTGCCACCTTGCAAGGGTGATCATCTTCAAGAGTCACACACCCCTCATCAACTTCTGTGTAAGTGTTGAACCACGACTGGTTGGGAGTGTAATAATGAGAACAAGCTGAATCCAAGGCCGACACCTCTGTGTTGTGCCTGTGACCATCTGATACAATCAAGAGAATATCCTCTACCTCTTAGTTTGCAACTATACTCAAAGATTCAGATCCTCTCTTTTCTTCCTTTTTTTCACTTAGGACAATCCATTTTAAAATGTCCTACCTCACCACACTTGTAACACTTAGCCTCCTTGGACTTTAACAGTCCCCTAGGCCTGCTCATTTCCCTGTCTCTACCTAACCCTTCCCCAACTAATAGACTCTCCTGGGAAATAGCTTCCTTGATTATCTTCTCCCTCTGCTCATTCATCCAAAGCACCGAGACAATATCCTCATAGAATAATGTCTCCTTCCCGTAGAGCAACATCGTGACCAACGAGTCATATGATATGGGAAGTGAACACAATAACAAAAGTGTCTTATCTTCCTCCTTTATCTTGACCCCGACATTCAGCAATTCATTGCTCATCTGATCGAACACTTGGATGTGGCCCAACACATCTCCACCCTCTGACATCCTTGCACATATTCCTTCTTATGTAGAGGGTATACAACTTCGACCAGAGTCCCTTCGGGGTCTTCTCCTTCAGTACTGAATAAAGGGCTAAATCTACCAGACATCCTCTAATCAGTGAACATGCTTTCTTCTCCAACGATATCCACTACTTATCTGTCATCCCATCTGGTCTTTCCTCCAAAGCCAGATCTAAACCCTAAACCCTGCTGCACAAGAAGGTCCTCTACCCGGACTTTCCATATGGAGAAACTTTCATTCCAATCAAACTTCTCAAAATCTAATTTTATGCTACTACCCATGGTCATATCTCAACCAAAAAATAGCACAAAAAATTTTAGAAAATTGAGAGACCATGATGAAGCTTGTTAAAATTTTTCAGTCCTTGAAGATCTCCAAACAACTTCTTTCTGAGCATGACTTTGATACCAACTATTAGGATTTAGTCCTTAATGAATAATAATGGGATCAACTTTGCTGAAGAAGTACTCTGAACTTTTATCCTTTGTTACCAATAATTAAATTATTATAGTAATTAATTGCTTCATCCCTCAACCTATTGAAAGTTTTAAACTGTTGAAGCCTTCGCAGCCTCCATTCTTTCTCAAGATTTTTTATATTCTTCTTTTATTCCTCCCCGCACTTCCTTCTTCTGGCTATCGTACGCCCCCCCCCCCCCCCCCCCCCCCCCCCCCCCCCCCCCAAATTTTTTTTTTTTTTTGGTTACAAACGGGCGATCATATAATTCTAGAATGAGTCAGCCCAGATACATCAGAAATTAAGATCTGCTATAGAATAATAGGACATGGGTCGTCTGGCTTCCAATTCCATGGACCCGCATGTTGAGCAGCAAAGGACGCCGCCCAGTCCGCCGCCGAGTTGGCCTCACGATAAGTGTGGCAGATCTGGGCAGACTCAAGCTCCCGCAGCATAGACCAACAGTCCCTCAGGATCGGATTTGAGGAACCATCTATATAGCTCTCCTCTAATAACCAAGAAATAACAGTCATAGAATCCCCCTCAATCATGATCTTAGGAGCATGGAGGATCCTAACAGCAAATGAGAGCCCTGCCCAAGCAGCACCAAGCTCCGACAAAGGAACAGTAGAGTCCAGGGTTCCAAAGCCTCCCACTGCCAATAGATTACCCATCGACCCCCGAATGATGAAAGCAGATCCAGCAGCTCTGTCCCGGACACTCCCATCAAAGTTAATTTTGACATACCCTGGAGGGGGGGCTCCCAAGAGACAAAAACCGTGCGACGGTTCGCTGTCGGAATAGCAGGGGATCCCCAGAGGCCAGAGGAGTCAAAAATAACATCATGAAAGGCACGGGCACATTCCGAAGTCAATGATCTAATCTGCCTCACAATCCTGTGAAAGGAGAATCTGTCGTCGGAGAATATGATCTGATTCCTCGACAGCCATATATGATAAGTCGTAACAGACTAAAGACCACGCTTGCTCATAGGGCCGCTCCGAATATCCTGAAGGAAAAATGAACGCGAAGAATCCATTACCTCCATATCCCTAGGATAGCCCATGAGAGTCCAGATCCTTCTCGCTCTGGAGCAACAAAATATAGCATGGTCCACAGATTCATCCACCTGCCTACACAGAGGATAGCTCGGCTGAATAGGCAGACCCCTTCGAGAAAGAAGGAGGCAAGTAGGAAGACAGTCCCAAAGAATCTTCCAGATAAATAACTGAACCCTGGGGAGAACAGGAAGCTTCCAAATCCAAGCTGCATCCTCCGTGTGCTGAGCCTGCGGCCTGTATATGTCCATAAGATCCCTAATGGGAGCCTTGGGGAGACAAGAACGCTGCCAAATCCTGGAATCAACAGAGGAATCAGGTAAAAGAGGCATCGAGAGAATCCGACGAGAAAGCTCCTCCCCAAAAAACCGGGTCACCGAGGGAGTGTGCCAAGAGCGGGGATTTAAGGAGATAAGATCCTTAACCCTGAGCTTAGGGGGAATATCCATGTTGATAAAGGAGGGCCATCGCATAAGGGGGAGCTCAGAAATCCAGGTGTCATTGACAGCATCAATAGACCAGCCATCACCAATTATCCAAGAGGTATTGTGCATAATGGGTTGACTATGTCTACAAATCTCCTTCCAATAGGAAGAGGAACCATGGGGCGGAGTAATAGTCGAACCAGAAGCCCAGTCACCGTATTTCGCATGCATCACAGAACTCCATAAACTATGAGGCTCCAAAAGGAAACGCGAGGCTTGTTTGGCAAGAAGAGCTTCTCTTCTAACAATCAAGGATTGAATCCCCAGACCACCTTCATTAATAGGCATGCAGATCCTGTCCCAAGCAACTAGATGCATACCATGTCCCTCCTGCGTAGAAGCCCAAAGAAAATCTCTGAAACATCTCTCAATCCTCCTCAGACAAGTGATCGGCAGAGCGGCATTCGAAAGGAGATACACAGGAAGAGAAGAGAGGACAGAACGAATGATAGTGATCCTAGCCATCATAGATAGACTAGTCATCTGCCACCCTCAATACGCTGGCGGACCCTTCGCTCGATATCTGCAAAGTCAGAACAGCGAGCCCATCTGCCAGTAATAGGGATCCCCAGATACTTGAAGAGATCCGACCGGGTAGAGATACCAGATAACTCCATAATAGCCTTCCTAGTAGATCTAGGGGTCTTGGGGTTGAAGCAGATAGAAGACTTGAGAAAATTTATCCTCTGGCCCGACGCCTGACAGTACCGCTGCAGAATGGAATGAAAAGAAGCATTGTCAATAGAAGCCTGCCACAGAAGAATACAGTCATCAGCAAAAAGAAGATGCATGTAGTCTTCCCCAATTTTCAATGCACGTAGTCTTCCCCAGTATGTTCCTTCTTTTGGCTATCGTACGCCCCTCCCCACCATGTCTTCACCGTGGGATTTTCAATGCACATAGTCTTCCTCAGCGTGTTCCTTCTTTTGGCTACCATACGCCCCTCCCCACTGTATCTTCACCGTGGGATTTTCAACGCACGTAGTCTTCCTCAGCGTAAAGTCTTCCTCAGCATGCGTTGCTTCCGCTAGAACCTGGATTCGTGTTCGTTGCGTCCTCATGCCTCCTCAGCATGAAACGCCTTCACGCATTGCTTTCGTTGGAATTTGGATTCATGTTCGTCGCATCCTCATGCCTCTGTCCGTTGGGACCCATGAAGCCCATGAAGACTTTGTTCCTCCAGCCACGTCTTTCACTCCCATTCCTCCTGGAGCAGCCCACGAACACGAAAAGAGAGGAAGAAAGGAAGAGAAGAGAGAAGACAAGGAGATGGCTTTGATAAAATTCTGAACTTAATCCAATGAGATTAAACTAATCTCCAAGCTCGTGTATACCCGTGACTTGATTTAATCTCAACCCTTGGATCCATACTTAGCCCAATACAAGTTAAACCCCTGGACCTTGATAGCACCATACCAGGCCCAACATAACGAGATTTCAAATTTCTGATAAAATGTCCGTCAGCTTCATCAATTGCTAATCTTTGTAATTGATGGGATTTCGGTCTCATCATATGCCAACATCCTAAAACATGTTCGAAAAATCAGGTAACTATTTACCATCTCAGTAGCGCACAAATATTAAATGCCTAAGACCCCTAGGTACGCATCTCTAAGGCAACTTTAAGTCCTCATCATTTAAGCACAGGTCATTGCTCTCCAGAAGTCCTCTTTGGCATCTTTCTGCAACAACCTTCTTCTTCCATCTGATTTTCATTGACTTGGGCATCGATCACCCCTATGACTCCTGCACGAAAACTATCTTACATGTCCATCTGGAGCTAATCCCAATGTGCATCATCCTCAAACTAGAGAATAAAAATTAGCAGCAATATCTACTATGCCTTAATTTGGCATGGGAATAATATGTTATTACTCTTATAAATTTCAAGATAAATTTTAACTTTAAAAGAACCGTAATGACTTTAAGCACTCTTCCATATTATAAATTTCATACTAATAATAAAAATTTACCGTATGAAGTTTCAAATGACTCCAAGACATTAATTTTTTGGCAAAAAAAAAATATTTTACTTGAATACCAACAACTTTGAAGTAAAGTTTCATGAATTTTTAAACTATAATTCTAAATCAATTAATTTTTTTTCTAGATTTTTTTAAATAATTTTTATCTAATACATATAATTTATTTATCTATATATAAAATTATAATTTTAAAATATAAATTTAATTAGATAAAATTTTTAAAAACTTTACATTTTTTCAACCATTTTCATATTTGAAATTTAAAATACATCGGCATTAATACAGGCATATAGCTAATAATATATAAACTAAACAGTCAAATAGTTTGATAGGTGCTGCATACCATCAGCCGTTTAATTGTTGGACTATGTATAAATAATTCAAAGGTATACTATTCTTTAATAAATAAATCCATGACTTCAAATATTTATTTATACAATATTTTGTTGGAAAAATAATTAGTGAGGAGTTATAAAAACCATGACTTCAAATATTTTAATTCATGGGAAATCAAAAAATGTTTGTTATCTTTATTAAATAAAAGTAAAATTAATCATTTCAAAAATATGATGTCATGGTTTACTTTGATTTATTGTTCAGAAAAATCTAATTTAGCTGAAATTTGATCTACATGTTTTAAAATATTTAAATAAAATTTGACAGTTTAAAAATTATAACTTCCATCATTTATGATGCATATCAAGCTAAAATCATGCAGATGAAAGATAGGGGATGCATGAAGTATATATCTAACGTCTGATTAATTGTATTGTTTCCATAGGTCTTCTGAAGTAAATAATTAAAGTTATTCTAAATGCAAAAATTAAAAAAAATAGCAAAGAAATACCTCTCTCTTCATATAGATTTTTTAATGCTCTAGAGTTAATTAAATAACTATTTATATTTTTGACTATCCGCCAGAAAAAAAAAAAAAAAACTAAATCATTATAGCCATTCTAGTAAAATAAATAATTTAAATGAGACAACAGAAGATTCAGATGCGCCAATGATGACAACTGGAGCAGATTGAAACCAATTGGTATTGGACTGGTCCTTGATATATTTTTTTTATCACAATGCGTAAATGATTGCCAAACATGGGGATGAAATAAGGATGAAAACATATAATAAAATAATTATGAATCAATTTTCATTTCCAACATATATAAAGTTTGATAATTCGACGTAAGAGTGTTGGTGGGTATAGTGTGGCAGATGGTGGCTACCTACTTGAATCAGACTGAGGCTAGAGTTATACTCTATGTCCTTAAGACAATTTCGTCCCGCAATGGTGCTCACGGTCAGTATGACGATTGTCTCCCAGGATACAACAGTCTCCTTTTGATGAAAGCAGCACTACAATTCACCAAAATAATCGAACCAAGAATGCAACTCTCTTTTCAATGCACTATTGCTATACTATCCTTAGGAAAGTATGCAAATGCCTAAGAGAGAGGAAGAACTGAATTGAATTTGATTCAATTCGGAATGGATAATTGGATGATGGAATGAGAGGGTCTCTAGTCCTATTTATAGTTTTTAGATGCCCTTTGGAAGCAACCTTATGCCCTTTGGAAGCAACCTTATGCCCCTTGGAAGCAACCTTACGAATCAAATTAATTCAAATTCTTTTGATCAAAAGGATGTTTGATAAGCCCATTCACTTCGTGATTTTCAGATCATGTTATCAGATAAGCCTTTTCAAGGTTTTCAGATCATTTATCAGATCATGTTTGATAAGCCCATTCACTTCGTGATTTTCAGATCATGTTATCAGATAAGCCCCTACAAAGCGCCCATTGCGCCCTTCGCACACGCGCGTGCGCGTGGGTGATGCTTCGCATCACCCTCAAGCTCTCCTTCTATGGTGAGCCGAAGGAACACAAGCTTAAGAAGGAGGTTTTCATATAAGTGAGCCTTCCTTCCTTGTTCTTTTCGATATGGGACTAAATGTCCCTGTAATTTTTCATTCACATACATAAGGGGTTAATGGGCTTTCAAGGCCCATTAGAATTTTCATGACCTATTTTGGTCCATTACCCAACAAAGAGTGCAGAATTTCAGATGGTTCGTTCCATGATAAAACCGACGGGTATTCCATCATGTGGCTTCATCGTGTCACGCATCAACACCTGCTGGAAGCTGCCAAGGCGCTGATCCTCGTTCCAATAGGATGAGCTCATCAACCACTCCGCCTTGTACACCTGTGAAGCCCCCGTTGGTTCCACCGTAGCCTCGTCCAGCCCCGCTAGCATCTCGGGTATTAGACGTTGTCGCCCCGTGCTTCAAGTAATTCCATCAAAACATTTTTAGATTATCTCCTTCCAAATTTCTCTTGCGAGTGCTTTCAGATTTGTGTTCAACTGTGTTTTCTTCGATCTTCATTATACTTTGACTATGTTTTTGATCATCTCTATCTGAGCTATGATGACCCCTCCTACACATAGTCCGGCAGCATCCGTGGGGCGAACAGTGCTGAAGGACTGTGGCATCGAGCTTCGGTTTGGCCAATTCAGTTGGGTTGTCGCCCTCCCCATCTAAGGTTACGGAGCTTGTTCGATTGTTCCCGAATATCATTCAGGTTCTGGTAAGAACAAAGTGAGCAATTGGGGGCAGCAGGCGATACTAGCTCGGAGTCTTTCCCGATGGATTTCATCGGAGGTGATAGTTAGAGAATTTTACTGCACTGAAATTTCTGGGGATGTTGAAGCGATTTCTCTGGCTCACCGGCACTACATTTTCCACTTCTCAAACTCCCAAGCCAAAGACCTAATCCTAGGGAGGCCTGGGTGGCTAATGGTCAAGTGCTTGCGGTTGCGGAGTGGAAGCCTGAATTCATTCCGACGGCTGATTCTCTCCTTCAAGCCCTGGTTTGGATCCATCTTCCTCAACTTCCGATGGAATTCTGGGCAAAGGACATCTTATCCTCCATCCTTTCGGTGGCTGAGGATTTCTTGTACTCGAATGATTCCACCAAAGCAAGGAAACCGGGGGGGAGGATTTGCCCAAGCTTGTGTCCGTGTTGATCTGGCCAATCCCCTCCTGCCAGGGGCACGGGTTCGAGGGATCGGTGATCCTTTCTGGCAACAGTTCTCATATGAGAACATTGAAGGCATTTGTGTTCACTGTGGCTTCCTGCACTTCGTCGGTTCTTGCGTGTCGTCGAGGGATTAGGTGTCTTCCTCGGCCAGCCCCAGGTTTGGTCCCTGGATGGCCGCTATCCGGCGATGAAGGCCCACCCAGGAATAGAGTCCGGCTCCCAGGGAGGTGGCTCAGCCGGATTCTGCTCCCACCTCTGTTTCTAAGGATGGTTGGCAAATTCCAAAGAAATTTGCCCGATGACAGAATGGTCGGTCCCCTGCCTCGTCGGTGGTGCTGTCGGATCAGGGATCAGGGTCCGTCCTCTTCCTCCTTGGTAGTCTGCGTGCCGGTTGTCACTGAGGATCAAGGAGACCACTATACAGCCCTAGTCTGCATGCCAGGCTACTGATAGAGTGCCAGTTGTCACTGAGGGAGGAGTTCAGACTGATACTCTAAAGCCCGATACCCTGCTACCTGAAAGCAGTGAGGGCAATCCTTTTTCTAATTTGGGCTTTGGAAAAGGGTTCGGGTGCCTGAAGACCCGCTAGGAATCCAATCTTGGCCCATCTAAGAGGGCCCATCATGTGGAGCCTACGACACAGAGAATGGCCTCTAGATCTTCTAAAGCAAAAGGGAAGGCCCCTCTCATCGTTAAAGGCAACAAACAGGAATCCTTTATATTTTCGGCTTCCTCTGACTCTACCCGAGGGTTGGATACCCTATCTGGACCGAGGACCAAGAAGTCCCGATGTAAGGTGGGGCCCGACCTAGGGATTGGTTCAGTTACCTCTCATTCGAACCAGTTGGTGGGTTGCACCCATGAGTCTGCTGTACTACAACTGAAGCAGGCCATCCAGCAAACTGATACTATTGAAGTGATGAACTTATCCCAGTCTAATGACTGCTATGCTAAGGGACCTATGGAATGTGATGAGGAGATGACAGGGGTTAGGATTGGGGTTCTCCCCAACCAAGCCTCAGTATGAAGTTACTAATCTGGAATGTGAGAGTAGCACTGAAATCATTGTTTTGCTCCTCATTTGGGAGGCTTCTGCAGCTTCATAATTTTGACATTTGTATTCTGCTGGAGACCCGATTATCTAGGGCTAGTCTGGCTTGCTTCTGTAGACAGATTTTCAGATCTTGGGTGTCTTATGCAGTTGAGTCTCTTTGGTGATATTTTGGTACTGTGGAGGAACGACAACATTAGAGTGGATACATTTCGTTGTTGTGGTCAACAAGTTGCTCTTATCATATCCGAGGGAGCTCTATCCTTTGGCTCCTATCGGGTGTTTATACTAGTACTGACTATCGAGAGCATCGAGTGCTTTAGGATGAGCTTCAATCACTTCTTGCCTAGGAATTTCCCTCCCTTATTGCAGGTGATTTCAACTGCATTGTGGGGGCCTTTGAGAAGAAAGGAGGCAGGCAATCTGCTGGATCTGCCGGTCGAGCTGAATTCATGACCTTTATATCTTCTGCTGGCCTATTAGATTTGGGGTTCTAGGGGTCTCAATTCACTTGGTGCAACAATCGGTAGGACTTGGCTATAGTCTAGGAAAGACTGGACAGGGCCTTGGCCACTTCTAGTTGGCTTCAGCTTTACCCTACTATCACTATCACTCACTTATCCAGAATTGCCTCTGATCATTGTTCTATTCTTATTTCTACTGATGTTACTACTCAACGGAGCAGGCAGTTCAGATTTGAGAAGTTCCGAATTTCCTATTCTGCTGCTTGGACCATCATTTGTCATATATGAAGACTACCTGTCAGAGGGAATGTCATTTATATATTATCTAGGCGTCTAGTTCTTGCTAGACGCCGGCTCTTCATATGGAATAGATTGAAGGTGGGGGACATTATGAGGCAAGTTGAGCAAGTTGAATCTATTATTACTACTCTCCAAGCCAAAAGGATCAAGAGGGCTTTCTTACTAATTATGATCTGTCGTCACTTCGATCCAGTTTGGTGCTCCACCACTCCCTTTTGATGCAGCAGGAGATTTTTTGGAGACAAAGGTTTCGGATCCAATGGATTCAAGAAGGGGAATGTAATACTAGATTCTTTCATTAAGCCACTCTAAAATGTTGAGTGGGTAACTGTATAGGCATTTAGCTGATGTTGAGGGATAGTTCCAATAGAATATCTAAGTGATTAGGTATCAGCCTTTTCATTTCTTTCAGTTTAGATGGACTGAGCATACTGATGATGGATTCCTTGCTATCCTGTTTTGTCCCCCAATAGAGTCACTAGTACAGAGAATGACCTTCTTATCCGATCGATTACTGCTGAGGATATTCGGATGGCTTTGTGGGATCTTGGTGCTGATAAGGCCCCTGGGCCTGATGGATTTTCTTCATTTTCTTTCGTCATTATTGGGATATTTTGGGTCAGGAAGTTGTGTAGATGATCTAACTTATCTTTCAATTGAAAGCTATTCCCACTGATTGGAATCGGACTTTCATACCCTAGTGCCTAAATGGCCCGATGCTTCTATTCCTCAATATTACCGGCTTATCAATCTTTGTGCTACCTTATATAAGGTATGCACTCGACTTTTGGTCTCTAGGATGCGTATGGTTATCCCTCATCTCATTTTACTGGAGCAGGGGGCTTTTCTCAGAGGGTATAGCATCATTGATAATGCCCTGTTAGCTCAGGAATTCATGCATGACCTTCAGAGAGCTTTTGATCATCAATGTCCCATGGCCGTTAAGTTGGATATGGAGAGAGCTTATAACAAAGTGAGCTAGGATTTCCTGAATCTTATTTTTCATAAGTTTGGGTTCAAGGAGCTATTTATTGATTGGATCATGGCCTATGTTCACCGACCATCGTTCTTTATCCTCATTAATGGTGGCCAGACTGATTACTTCACTCTGAGGTTGGGTTGAAGCAGGAATGTCCTCTATCCCCATTTTTGTTTGTTCTCTCGGCTGATGCATTATCTCGGGCTCTATATCAGGCACAGCAGGGCTCTTATCTAGTCCCTTACAGTGTTAGCCCCCAGGGACCCTCGATCTCCCACTTACTGTTTGCTGATTACTGCATATTTCTGGGTAGGGCTACAGTGCGCAATGCAACCACTTTTGCCACTATACTTCAGACTTACTACTTGGCCTCTAGACAAAAAGTTAATCTGAGTAAATTCTTAATATGTTTTAGTCCGAGGTTGACTCCTACTTTAAGGGGGGCTATCATTCAATCATGGGCATCTCTATGCAGGCTGACTGGCTATCCTATCTGGGGATACCTATAACAGGAAGACGGCTAAGGATCTTTGACTTTAGTGACCTAAAGAGGCATGTCCGAGATCGGCTGGACGGGTGGCAGGTCACTGGGCTATCTATGATGGTGAGGATTACTCTATTACGATCGGTGCTCTTCTTTTCCTCTCTATCTGTTATCTAATGCTGCTATCCCATTGACTTGCTTGAGGAGGATTGAGCGATATTTCAGGAACTTCCTTGGGCCTCGATGCAGGATGGACATGGTGTTCATCTATTGGCTTGGGATATTGTCTGCTTGCCGATCGCTGAGGGGGAGCTTGGGATCCAGTCCCTCACTGTCAGGAGGGAGGCATTGATTGTTAGGCATGCCACTCGGTTCTTGCTTGATCCGCACTGTATGTGGAGTTCATTCATGCGTGCCATATACGGTAACTGGATTTCTTCCACTAATCCACACCTTCTTAGGGGCACTCTTTCTTTTGGAAAAAGGTCTGCCAGCACACTCTGGCTATCCTAAACAACATTTCGTTGATGATTGGTGATGGAGCCTTAGTGGATGTTGTTCGGGATACGTGGATTGCTGACCTTCCCTTGTCTCGATGGCCTACCTTTGTCAGCACTGTCATTCCTAGTGGGATGAGAGTTATTGAACTTACTGCCCAGGATCACTCAACCTGGTCTACCCCTTTTCTATCCAGCTTCTTTAGGGATGAGCTTTATCGTCGCATTCTTTCTATTCCTCTCATCCTGGGTCATACCCCCGACATCAGGGTTTGGAGGAGATCATGTTTGGCTCGTGCTCCTATCAGGGACTTCCTCAGGGTTTATAGACCATAGTCACAGCAGTCATTGGATGTGGCTTGGATCTGGCACCTTTCCATTCATCCTAGGGTCCGGCTATTTATATGAAAGCTAGCACATAATTGCCTTCCTACTTGTTCGCGCTCTCTGGGCAAGGATTGGGTATCCAACCTACATGTCCGTTATGTAGCACTGAGGAGGAGACGGTTGATCATGCTATCTTCACTTGTTCCAGAGCTAGACAGATCTAGCAGATTTCTGGCGATTGGCCTTGGGACATTGGTGCTGCTTCTCATTGCATCTCCTTTCTCGGCTTGATCAGGCAGGACTTGGGAAGAGGCATCCTTCAGAGGGGTACGACGAGGGCTTACATAGCTTATCAAGTCTGGTTATCCCGGAACCGGCTTATATTTACTAATGTGTCTACTCCTTCACATAGGGTTGTCATGACAGCCTTTTCCTTATCAGCTGAGTACACTTTTCATCGGACAGTTCTTGATTCTGATAGCCCTGACCCCTGGGGTTCCCATGCTACCTTGGCAGCGCATCGACGTACGGTCTTTATATCTTAGGAGCCCCCACCTTCAGGGTCTATCAAAATTAACTTTGATGGAAGTGTTTGGTAGATCTGCAGGATTGGGCTTTATGATTTGAGGGTCGAATAGTGCGATGCTGGCTGCTGGTGGATTCGGCCTTCTTGACTCTTCGGTGCCGCTAGCGGAGATGTATGCCACTTGGGCTGGTATTTCCTGTGCCATTTACAGCCTAGGCGCCTGTAATCTTATTATTGAGGGGGATGCTCTTATTATGATTCATTGGCTTCCTCTTATGCTCTCGCCTCTCAACAAGAAGTGACCTTCTCTTTCTCTTGTATTTCTAACTTCTTAACAAGAACCTTCTCTTGTGTAGCACTTAAACACTTGCTAAATACAAACTAAAAATTAAATTGCTAGAAGCTTAGAGCACTTACTAGAAGAAAGAAATAGTAGTAGTAGAGAAGGAGAGAAGAGTTAGTTTGTTGTGGTAAGAATAAAAGAGAAAAGGGGTATTTATAGGTCTCTAAAAAAAGTTTTCCTAAATTATCCATCAATTTAGCCGTTTTATGCTGTTGAAAGGGTTAAAATGATCAATTATCCTTAACTAGCCGTTTTATAATGGCTAAAAACCAGTAAGCGGATTATGCCAGGCACGGCCTGTCACCAAACGAGCCGTGAGCTATGCTGAGGGCGGATTTAGATTAAGTGGGCATGCCCAACATGGCTCAATGCCCAAGTATACTTGCGAGCCGAGGGGAACAGAGAAAAACGAGTAAAACGTAGCGAAGGCAATTTTACCTGATCAAACGTTCGACAAGATCTTCAACTTTGATAAGATTTAAAGCAACTCTCAAGAAAAATAAAAAAATCTTGTGTTCTGGATGTAAGACTGACATTTGTATTCGATGCCCCTGAGATAACTTGGAAGGCCGTAAATGGGTCGGATTAATCCGTAACAACTTAGGTCCGACCCACTATGTATTAAAAAAATCTATGCATTGAGTTAGATCTAAAAGTTAGATTTAATTTAAATTTTAAAACAAGTTCCAAATTTATATTTTTTTAGTTGAATACAAACCGAATCCAATTCGATCCGATTATAAAAATTAATATTACAAATTTTATTTTTTATTTTTATTACTTTTATTAATTCATAAATAAATTATCATTCAAATTATTTCTTCTTTCATCATAACACCTGAATCTCTCTTATATTTTTTTTCTTTTAACTATATCAAAATATTTATTTTATCATTTATTCAGATTGATTCTTATTAAACAATTTTATGTATATTAATAAATATTTTAAATATTATAGTTTATAAACTTAAAGATAATGATTTATTTGGATAGAATTAAAAGTTTTTAATTATTAATTATTATATTTAGTTATAAATAATAGCTAAATGTTTAACTTAAATACAAATACGATTTAATCTAATCTTATCTTATTTAAAACTTATGGAACATTTGGCAGGCAATTTAGGTTGAATTTTTTATTTTTAAAAACTAAAAATTCAATCCATAACATGAAAAACATATTTGGTCATTTTCGAAAACACTTTTTAAAACGATCCTAAAAAT
Organism: Calamus simplicifolius; assembly: GCA_900491605.1. Classification (NCBI taxonomy): domain Eukaryota; kingdom Viridiplantae; phylum Streptophyta; class Magnoliopsida; order Arecales; family Arecaceae; genus Calamus; species Calamus simplicifolius. The sequence continues at coordinate 1,291,218 of UESW01004008.1, forward strand.
CTAAATAAATTTGAAAAATATTGAAAAACATCATTCAGATCTTATTCTGTCTTTCTCAAAATACCCAAAACTCATGGATTTACCTCCTTCCTTCTTCTCGCGATCTTTCTCCACACACGATTCGCTATTTTCTTCTTCAAAAATAGTTTTCGAAAATGCCAATCAAACATATTTTTGAATACTAAAAATCAATAGAATACAACTTAAATTTTTAATACAATCCATGTTTTCAAAAATAATTTTTAAAAACACTAACCAAATAGGGCCTTAACATTTTGAATTAGATCAAGATCATACTTGACCTTAAATAACGTGTTATGTCTAATTTTTTTTTATATAAATTCAATCTGGTCCTATCTGGCCAATAAATGAGTTGGATTGAGATTTAAAATTATAAATCAAATATAGAAGTTGATTTGGATCGTGATCAAGCATGATTTGGTTGACTTAAAATATTTGCAACTCTACCCACCCGGAACCCACTCCAAATATATTTTAAAATATTCTTAAGTTTTTTAAAAAATATTTTTTTAAAAAAAATATTTTTAAAGTATATTTTTTTAAAAAAATATTTTTAAAGTATATTTTTAAAGTTATTTTTTATATTTTTTTAAAAAAAAGTAGAAGCAAGGCTATATGGAGTAGACTTCCATACCCCATGAAGTCAGGGGCGGCGTGGAGACTAAAATTATTGCCCTAACAGTGTACATGGTAGGGATGGGGTAAAGTATAAGAAGTGAGTGACGAAGACAGAGTGGGCAAGCATCAAACTTGGCTCATCTCATTGCCATTCCTACAAATAAGCACACATGTTATTAAAGTCATATTGAAAAGTTACACACTAATAAAAGGGGAAGTAAAGAAAATAGCCAATATAGCTACTATTTAATGGCATACCCATGGATGGCTTTAGGTTGTTGGGCTTTTGGGCTGGCTGCCATATTGAGGTACTTACCTAGGGTGAGCAAAGGATGCATTGTCAATGAGGTAGGTATATTTGGGATGGAGGGTATATTTCCTATCTTATCTGGTTTTCGCCTTTGAGAATGATTTCTCTCCAACTTCCTATCATTCCTTGTGGTGATTCTAAATCCTTTCTCTCTCTTTTTTTTTTTTTTTACTTTTTGTTATTAGAGTCAGCCATAAAATTTAGCCCAATTCTATTGTTAAAAAAAAAACTTATTTAAAATTCAAGATCTATTATAAACATGTGAATATTTAATATATATTAAAAGGTCTAAATTTAAATATCTAAAGTATAATAGAGGGCTCAATAAAAGTATAAATATAATTTTACATTTGAAAATGATCAAGCTTCCGAGGTTCGAGGATGGAGATGGGACCTAACTTTCTGACAGGTTTTTTTTTAAAAAAAATATCTTTATCAGCATCCATATTAATTCCTCCAAACTCTTTCATATCTAAACAGTTCTTTATAGGGATTGGGATGCAGTTCCAACGTCGACGTCGACATAATAATTACGTCCGATGCAACTCAGTAGGTGACGCATTAACGATGCAATAAACTAGAAAATCAGGAAAATCACACTTGTTGCGCCGTAATCGATGCAACCCTTTGCATCGCAATGAGTTAAACAGCGATTGGTCCGAGATCGGTCGTGGCCGATCAAGATCAGGGCTTGGATCGAATTATATTTTGGTCCTCGTGGTGTCAGGGCTTGGATCGATGGCAACCGTCGGATCGTCGCCGATCGGTCCGATCGCCACGGTCCGAGATCGGTCGTGGACGATCGGGATCAGGGCTTGGATCGATCGCAACCGTCGGATCGTCGCTGATTGGACCGATCGCCACGGTCCGAGATCGTCAGGCCGATCGGGATCACGGCTTGGATCGCAACCGTCGGATTGACGATGATCGGACTGAGCCACGGTCCGAGATCGGTCGTGGCCGATCGGATCAGGACTTGGATCGATCGCAACCGTCGGATCGTCAGCGATCTCGGACCGATTGCAACAGTTCGGGATCAGTCGTGGCCGATCGGGATCATGGCTTGGATCGATCGCAACTGTCGGATCGTCGCCAATTGGACCGATCGCCACAGTCCGAGATCGATCGCGGACGATCGGGATCACGGCTTAGATCGATCGCAACCATCGGATCGTCACCGATCGGATCGATCGCCACGGTCCGAGATCGGTCGTGGCCGATCGGGATCACGGCTTGGATCGATCGCAATCGTCGGATCGTCGGCGATCGGACCGATCGCCACAGTCCGAGATCGGTCTTGAACGATCGGGATCAGGGCTTGGATCGATCGCAACCATCGGATCGTAGCCGATCGGACAGATCGCCACGGTCCGAGATTGGTCGTTGCCGATCGGGATATGGCTTGGATCGATCGCAACCGTCGGATCGTCGGCGATCGGACCAATCGCCATGGTCCGAGATCGATCGTGGCCGATCGGGATCATGGCTTGGATCGATCGCAACTGTCGGATCGTCGCCGATCGGACCGATCACAACGGTTCGAGATCGGTCGTGGCCGATCGGGATCAGGACTTTGATCGATCACAACCGTCGAATCGTCGGTGATCTCGGACTGATATGAAGATGGGACCTAAGTTTCTGACAGGTTTCCATCTCCATCGCCATCCTTAGGCTTAACCATCCTCCTATCGGCACGGGAGCAAGTTCGGCTGCACGGTAAATTATATTTTTCCTCGGGTGTCCTGCTTGCTGGAACACAGCTTAAAGGTCACCATTTAGAGTAGTTTGGGACAACTGCTAGGCCCATAGTTATCCACCCATCTTGGCCCAACAATTTAAGGACCCGTAATCAGTAGACCCAAATCCGGCTCTATCTATCCAAGCTCGAAGCAAACCCAAACCCAGCCCAGTTGCAGCCCTGCCAAATGTTTGGCTAACTGGTACCTATCAAATATTGAGTTTTGTCTCAAGGACCGTGCCTAAAATTTAAACACAAATAGAATCGAGCAACACTCAGAAGCACCCTCCTGGCAATGGCAATACCTTCTCTGGCCAAGAAATAGCCACCGTTGTTACACCGAGGAGAGCCCAAACAACTGTTTCAATGGAAAACTTTCTGTACGCCGCCTGCACGCGGTAATTGACCATGCATACGGTGTAAAAAAAAGGAATAGAAATGCTTTCGGTGTTCGGTCGCAAGCACTTGCGATCAATTATCATTCGTGTTGCATGCGCGGTCAATGATTGTGGGCATTGTTCGGGTCTTGTATTGCGCGTGATGCATAAAGATATTTTTGTATTTAAAAAAAAAAAAAAAAACTTTGGTATAGTAAGCATACATTAAACATACGAATTAATTATGCGCCCATATCATATACGTACTGAGACCCAATGAAGCATAGGTACGCGATCAATCCGCACACTCAATACGCACTGACTATACCATAGTCCAGTGCATCAAATCTTTTTTTAAGCTCAGATAAGCCCAATTAAGCTCATTTTAAGTCACAAAGAAAGAAAATAACTTTGCATACTACATGCAATATAGAACACCTGCATTGCATGTGATGGTTGATCTTTACATACATATGCAAAACATTTCATTCTTTCTGTGCCATACATGCAGTTAAATGAGTATATGTGCATGAATTAATTATGCAGTTAAATGTGTGTATGTATGAATCAATTATTATGCATGATGCAATTTCATCTCATCACGCATGGCGCACAAGATTTTTATTTTTTATTTTTTTTATTTTTTTTATTGAGAGAAAAGGAGGGTGATTCATCATAATTAACAAGGTTCAAAGTACTTGGAGTTGCACCCCATCTGATTTTTTTCAAACCTGAATTGCTAGCTGACAGTCCTGTCCTTAACAATAGAAAAATCAATCACATCAATGGAAGTTCCAATTAAGAGGGAATTCAAGCTGGTGACGCAAAGGCTGGATGCTTTGGTTGGTCCTGCCACTTCAACCAGTCACTCTTCTGATGACACTTGTGGGGAATACCAACTCTATGATCATTTTGCGAAAGGTGCGTTCGACCAACAACCAGATTGCCTCTGATGAAGTAAAGTCGCCACTTACGATGGATGCTTGCTTAGCATGACGGCTTCTAGGGACGGGTTTTTCCAGGGAAGATGGTCTGGAAGTGGGACAAGTAGACCAGGCCAGCATACGAAATTATTAAGATTGAATTTGGCTGATAGCATTGTCAACGTCTTTGGCCGCTCAGATCGCGTGTATCCAGCAGCACGCACGCAAAACAAAAGAGCGACAGTAGTCATTAAAAAGTTCGATACAATCAAGTTGATGGACGATGATGTTGTGGTAATAGAATCTTGTTTCGGTTCACATGATCTTATCTTTGATGCAACGGTGGAAAGATTTTTGTCTGCTAGCTTGCATGCATGCTATATATGCTCTTCCTTGATGGTGACCTGTCGTGTTCATCCATGGCTTCATGATAGGTCCAAGTCTCTTCGCAAGTGAAGATAAAATGTTGGTAAATCGAAGGATTTTTCTTTTTTATTTTTTCATATTTACTTCAGATGGTGCCTGATAAAGTAGCCAAGAGAGAGTGAGTGAGGGTTAGGGCCGGGTTTCATCCGGCACCTATCGTAACTGCAGTGATGGAGTGTCAGGAGGAACAAAATTCACCACTAAATCCAATGATTCTAAAGGAAAATATACTTGGTTTTCTGAGATCGATCCAGTCCGAGATGGAAGATGGGTACCAAGGGGAACTCTAGTCCGAGAAGCTTTATCTGGAGAGTGGCATCGGCCAGATTGACATCACTAATGTTTAGAATTAAGAGTTAACTCTTCTGCCGTAACTACTAGTGAGATTAATAACTACCGGTGAGATTAAATAACCACTTAGATAGTGTTTGACTTTTCAAAAGCTATCTCTGGATAAATATATAGGGTAGCATTTATCTAGAGAATAGATGAGGAAATAAACATATTTTTAAAATTATAACTTTGCCATCAAAGGATAATTCTAGTTATTCCTGGATTCTTTAGGGAATAAGTTCAGATGATAACCCATGGTTAAATATAGATTATCCCCTCTGGTTAAACTTTTTCAGACATATTCTTCTAGTTATAGATTTTAGGAATAAGGAGGGATATCTGGATATCCCTCCTTATCCTCTATTTCAAACACTATCTTAAATATATGCTCTATGATAAATTAAGCCTTTGGGCTTGATGATTTTTGGCCTTTACTAAAAGAACACTTTCATTACTCCAATTCGTTAAAAAAAATGATTCAATACTTTTTAAAATTTATAGACCAATTCGTGTGTAATACTTCATTATAAAGTAGTAGTTAAGATCTTAGCAAATAAAATAAAAATCCTAGCGTCCATTTTATCTCTCCTACTCAAGGGGCTTTTGTTTGTAGAAGGAATATTTTTATAATTTCTTATAATTTAAAATTTATGCTCTCTTTAGAAAAAGCTTTCTGCTGAAAAAGTCTTATAGTGATTAAGCTAGATATGATGTAATGCCTCAATTAAGCCTGTCCATTGGCCTAATTAATCAATTAGCAGGCCGAGTTTATATGATCTTAAAAATTCGAATATAAGTTAATTGACAGCAGACGAACCTAAATTATAATTTTTTAAACCATTCTTTCTCATTCAATAAAAGGGTGCTCAAATATCCTCCATAGGGGTATTACATATAGAAGTATTTATGATCGAATTAGATAGGATTACTTAGTGGTAGTGTTATCTCACTTTGATTTCATGATAAATTTGTATCTTGGATTAAAGCTTGTATGGAGGCTCTATATTTTTTGTTTTTATAAGTGGCATTTCTTTTCTCTAGTTCAGTTCTTAGATAAAGTTGCCCTCTTTCTTCTTATTTATTCATCTTATGTTATAAAATGTTGTGGCCTTTCTGTTAGTAGAATTAACAAATAGTCAATGGAGCAAAAATGACAGATTCTAAGGTTGATTTGGTGCGCAGAAATGGCAGATTCCAAGGCTAATTTGATATGCAGAAATGACATATTTCAAAACTGATTTAGAGAGTCAAGGGACCAGTTAAGCGGAAGTTTTGAATTTGAATTTTGAAATTCAATTGGCCAACTAAGGGCGCATCAAGGGGAGAGTTGTTTAGGCAGAAAATCAGCCCATCATTGCCATAAGTGTAGAGTATATTGTATATATGCATAGAATTGATAAACGTTTATTCTTACCTTACATATCATGTGTATCTTGTGTAATGGTTGATTTTTAGCATTGTAATTAGTACGATAGCTTTTATATAAAGTAAGCAACCCTCACAAGAAGGGTATTGAGAACAAAACCTAAATTTGACATGGTATCAGAGCTAGCGGGATCAATTCTTGATGAAACTTAGATCCGAGTTTAAAAGTGCCGAGCTGGGTTAATCAATCGCACACCTGTCCCCTCTTTGGAGGATTGCTTGGGTGAACTCTTGCGTGAAGAATAGTGTCTTACCTCACGGCTTGGCCTTGATCAAAACACTAGTGGTTCTGAGATAGTTAATATGGCATACGCTACTCAAGGCAAAGGATGATCTAGATCTCCACCACAATGTTATAGTTGCAAGGAAATTGGGCATATTGCCAAATATTGTAGCAAGAAATTCTACAATTATTGCAAGAAAGAGGGTCATATTCTTAAGGATTATCATGTACGTCCTCAGTATAAATATGCTCTTGCTTTTTATACTATTGTTCAGTCCGCTTTTGTGCCTATGTCTTTCACTCTGCCCACAGTTCCAAGTTCTTCTTCCAACATTACACCGAGCAGGTTCAACAGATGATTATTTCTGCCCTTTCTGCTCTTGGTCTCCAAGGCAAGAAACATCTCCTTCCTTCTTCTTGGTTAATTGACTCTGCGGCTTCCAATCACATGACTGAAAGTTTATCAGCTTTACAAGATGTTCGTAAGTATGATGGTTAGCAACATATTTAGATTGCAGATGGCAGTACTCTTCCCATTACTGCGGCTGAAAATCTGGGTTCTTCCTTTATTGATGTTTTTGTGTCTCCTAATTTATCTGCCAATCTCATTTCTATAGGACAATTAGTAGAAGATAATTATTCTATTCATTTTGTTCATTCTAATTGTCGTGTGCAGGATCAAGCGTCGGGATAGGAGATAGCAAAGGGGCCTAAAGTGGGACATCTTTTTCCTCTTCAGTCATTTTTCGTTCCTCGTTCAATTTTTGTTGGTTGTTCTTCTATTGCTAATAATAATAGCCATCTTTGGCATAAGAAATTGGGTCATCCCAACTCTGTAATTTTGACACATCTATGAAACATGGTTATTTGAGTAATACAAATGAGTTTTCTTCATTGCCTTTTGATTGTGCTCCTTGTAAACTAGGCAAAAGAAAATCTTTACCTTTTCCTTTGCAAGGTAGTCGTGCTTCTACATGCTTTGATATTATTCATTCTGATATTTGGGGTATGACTCATGTTCTTTCTCATGCTCAGTACTGATATTTGTGACATTTATTAATGATTACAGTCGTTTCACGTGGGTCTATTTTCTTCATTCTAAAGCTGATGTTTTCAACCTTCAAAACTTTTGTTGCCTATGTAGAAACTCAATTTTCTATCTGTATTAAGATCTTCCACTCAAATTCTGGGAAGAATACATGTCTCATGATTTTCAATCTTTTCTCCAACAGAAGGGTATTCTTTCTCAACATTCGTGTCCTTACACCCCTCAACAAAATGGCATCGCCGAGCGTAAGAATAGACATCTTTTAGATGTTGTTCGTACATTGATGCTTGAATCTTCTGTACCTTCTAGATTTTGGATAGAAGCATTATCTACAGCTGTATATTGATTAATCATCTACATTCTCCTACCTTGCATTTTGATTCTCCATATTCTCGTTGTTTGGTGTTTCTCCTGATTATAATTCTTTGCATGTATTTGGCCGTGTTTGTTTTATTTATTTACCTCCAATTGAACATCACAAGCTTTCTGCCCATTCTGTTCAGTGTATTTTTCTTGGTTATAGTAACTCTCATAAAGGATTTGTGTGTTATGATACGGATGCTAACAAGCTTCGTATTTCTCGCAATGTGATTTTTTTTAAAAATCAATATTTCTTTCCATCTCGTACTAATCTCGATTCTCCCTCTATTTCACTTCCTATATTTGATGATGTGTCTCGTACTCCTTCTAAGCCTGATATCGTGTATCAGCAACATCGTCCACTACCTCTTCCTTCCTCTGAACCGCCATCTGATCCTGTCTTGCATGAGCCCCAACGGTCTATTAGGATTTCTCGGCCCCCAGATTGGTATGGTTTTTCTTCTTCGACCCTTCAGGCTCCTCTTGATACTACTTTTGTGCCTAAGTCTTATTCTTAGGCTTCTACTCAAGAGTGTTGGCGCCAAGCTATGCAAGACGAAATTCAGGCTCTTCAGGACAATCACACTTGGGACATCATCCCTTGTCCTACTGGAGTTAAACTTATTGGGTGTAAATGGGTCTACACCATCAAGCTACATGCTGATGGCTCTATTGAAAGACATAAAGCTTGTCTAGTGGCACTCGGGAATAGACAGGAGTATAGGCTTGATTATGAGAAAACATTCGCTCCCATTGCCAAAATGACTACTGTCCGTACTATCATGGCCATTGATGTTTCGAAAGGATGGTCGCTTCACCAGATGGATGTGAATAATGCATTTCTACATGGTGATCTAAAGGAAGAAATATTTGTGTCTCCTTCTCCTGGCTTGTTTCCTTCCTCTTCTATTGAGGTTTGTCACTTAAAGCGATCTCTGTATGGTTTGAAGCAGGCACCACGGACATGGTTTGAGAAGTTTCGTACTACTCTATTGGATTTCATTTTTTCTCAAAGTCAGTATGACTCCTCTCTCTTCTTTTACAAGACTAGCCTTAGGATTGTTATACTTCTTGTGTATGTCGATGATATTGTGATTATTAGATCTGATCTCTAGTTAATTGAGCTGCTCCAACAGTGTCTCAAATCTTCATTTCATATGAAAGATCTTGATCCACTGCGGTATTTTCTTGGACTGAAGGTTCACCATTGCCCAAATGGCATGCTCTTACATCAACATAAGTACACCCATGAACTTCTTTCTTTAGCAGGCCTTCAAGACGAAAATTCGGTTCTTACACCTATGGAGGTCAATTTGAAGTTGCATTAGGCGGATGGTGATCTCTTATCTGATCCTTCAATGTATCGGTAGCTGGTGGGCAGTTTGAATTATTTGACCATTACTCGACCTGATATTTCATTTGTTGTTCAACAGGTCAGTCAGTTTATGTAGGCTCCATGCCAGACACATTTGGTCGCTATCCGTCATCTTCTTCGATATCTCAAAGGGACATCTGGTTGTGGCTTATTTTTTTCCTTTGAGAATTCTTTATAGTTGAAGGGTTTTAGTGATGCCGACTGGGCTGGTTGTGCGGATACTCGTCATTCTGTTACAGGTTGGTGTATGTTTCTTGGCAACGCCCTTATTATTGGAAGAGTAAGAAGCAGGCTCGTGTATCGAAGTCATCCACCGAGTCTGAATATCGGGCTATGTCGTTTGCTTATTCTAAAAGTATATGCTTCGAGGGTTGTTAGGCGAACTTAGTGTTCCACAGCTTACTCCTACTCCTCTTCATGGTGATAATACCAGTGCTATTTAGATTGCTGCTAATCCTATTTTTCATGAGCGCTCCAAACATATTGAAGTGGATTGTCATTTCATTCGTGAAGCTTTTGCTCGTCAGGAGATTACTCTTCCACACATTTCTACTGAACACCAAACTGCTGATGTCTTCACCAAGGCTCTCTCTCGTCTTCGACATTAGTTCTTAATTGACAAATTGATGCTTCTTAATCGCCCAGCATCAATTTGAGGGGGGATGTTAGTAGAATTAACACCTAGTCAAGGGAGCAGAAATGATAGATTTCAAGACTGATTTGGTGCACAGAAATGGCAGATTCCAAGGCTGATTTAATATGCAGAAATGACAGATTTCAAGACTGATTTGGTGAGCCAAAGAGACCAGTTAAGCGAAAGTTTTGAATTTAAATTTAGAAATTCAAATTGGCCAACTAAGGGCGCATCAAGGGTAGAGTTGTTTAAGCAGAAAATCAGCCCATCATTGCCATAAGTATAGAGTATATTGTATATATGCATAGAATTGATAGATGTTTATTCTTACCTTACATAATCATGTGTATCTTGTGTAATGGGTGATTTTTAGCATTGTATTAGTCCGACAGCTTTTATATAAAGTGAGCAATCCTCACAAGAAGGGTATTGAGAACAAAACCTAAATTTGACACTTTCAACAAGCTATAGAAAGAAAAAAAGGTTTTAAGCTTAGAAAACAAGAGCCAATTACCTCTCATCTATATCTTTGTAGGGAAACTGGCTCTCCTTTAATTGTTCTTCATTCAATGCTTATCTATACAATGTCTAATTATCCTTTACCATATGCTCTTATAAACAATTTGAAGGAGTTAGAGGGCTTTGCACCAGGGGCATGATATTGATTGAAAAAGTCTTAATTTGGTTTTGTGGCCTACAACATGTACTCCCAAAACAAAATGTTGATTAGGACTTTATCGACTTCACCTTCGATGTAAGGCTCTCATAGCTAAGCAAGTGGTAACTTAATCTTCAAATCCTCTTTTCTATGGGTTAATCTTGTCAAATATAAATATAAGTTTAATGAGTTTGGTCAGCTACTTCATTCCTAAAGGGTGCTCGGTCACTTGAAGGAAAATTCTTGTCGCTCGTCATAAATCAGACAGAATTTACTTTCGAACCAAATCATTGATGTTGTAAGAGTACCTTTATGTTATGACAAAACTCTACTATCGTCCTATAGATAGTCTTTTCTCATGCCCATTAACTTTGCATACCTGTATCAATTTTGATACCATTTATACCGTGTAGGCCAAAAACTCAAATGAAAGTTAATGGATAACAAGTGAACTTGAGTTATAAACACATAACACTTTCATGACTTTTTTTTTCATCCAATATGAAACTAAATTTAAGGTATCACATTTTTACTTCAGTCCAAGAGCTCACTTTACAAGGGCCACAGTTTACCATTGTTTACTACTGCTCAAGTCGAAAAGTTATATTTCACCGCACTCTGACAATAATCTTCTATTTTTTCCATCGAGTCCACCTGCCACATCATCATATGGTGGCTGCTTACGACTCTTTATCTAGAATTATCCATCATCAACTTTGATGCTACTTCTTGTTGGGACGAAACGAGAAGTTTTGAGACCTAACGCAACTCAAAGGCTTACATTACTAAATTTCGTATGCAAGCACTATAATCATTCAACATGAAACTGAACCTGACACACGCAATTCTCAACAAAGGTTGCCATTGTCCAATACTCATCCAATGACTGTGAATTAAAAGGAACTATCTTGATTCATATGACTTGGGACGGCAAGATGCCAAATTCTAACGAACTATCTGGATTAATTCATGGTACGGCCAAGAAGCCTACTTTCATGCCAACTTTGCACGTTGAAACAATGGATAAAATTCTTGTTCTTAGTTACAGATCGAGAGCAATCATACCCAAAGTTCAAACCAAGAGGGCGTCAAGGTGTTCGACGGTTGGTCCGGCAATTAACTTCAACACGCCATTGGTGGTGGTACTTGTGGGGAACGTCAAGCCCGTAACCAGCAACCAGGTTGGTTCTGGGGGAGAAAAGATGCCGATTCTGGGGCCCTGCTTTGCCGGAAGCCTTCCAGGGTTGGCCGATCTTGGGGAGATGTTTTAGGCGCTGGGGGTGGTAGACAAAACGAGGGAACGAACTTCATCATCACATGCTTTTTATTTATGATTATGAGTTAGGTTGATGTCGTTGTCCTTGTCTTCGGTCTCATTGATTGGATGTGCCATCTCACGATCTTCTGATGTTGTTTTGTTTTGGGCCAGGCGAGGAAATTTTTTTTTTTTTTTTTTTTTCTCTTTTGTAACGCTGCCAACAAAAAGTCTGTTTTCCGATTGACAAGATCGCAATTGATCAATTGGCATCATCTTTTGATGCAATAATAAAAGGCTTTTATATTGCAACCTCGCATGCTATGCTCGTTAATTGTTGAGGGAATCTATCATGCTCTCAGACGAGTTTAATGCTCTGCTTGGATGGAGAGAAAATAGAAGGAAAGAAAATTGAGAGAAAAGAAAAGTGAAAGGTAAGAAAATGAAAGAGAAAATATTTTCTCTCCTTCTGTTTGGATGAGTGAAAGAAAAACAGAGAGAAAAAAAAGTTGATAATTTACAATGAAAATAATATCCTTGTTATAGATGATTAAAAAAATGCATCGGTTGTTTTTTTTTTGGAAGGGTCAATATTGGAATGAAAAAAAAAGAAAGAGCACTTTTAAGTTTTCTCTCCGAAATCTCTTCGGTTTCGGAGAGAAAACTTTTATGTAGGGCCCACTTTTTTTCCTCTGTTTTTCCTTCTAGTTTTCTTTCCTCCCAACTTTTCTCTCCATCCAAACAAGATAAATTTCATTTTCTCTCCTATTTTTCCTCATAGTTTTCTTTCCTCCCCAGTTTTCTCTCCATCCAAACAAAGGGTAAGTGTTTAACTATGCCCGGCATTATTATAATAATATTTTGGATGATTCTTTGCCTATTAATTCTTTGTTATGTAACATCAGGTCTATGCTCTATTAGGTTTATAGTATTCAGGTTCGGCATATTTACCGAAAAGCTAACTTAGTGGCTAACTAGATAGCTATCCGAATTATTCTGAAGACTGAATAATTTATGTCAAATAATTTATCTCAAATTTTATACTCTACGTTGAACTTGATTTACACCATACTAATGTTATCGTACATTTGTAATCATAAAAAAAAAAAAAAAAAATTATGCATCGTCGTGAATGTTAAAGCACTTGTGGAGAAACATAGTAACCCGTCGTACATCAATCAGGCATCGTCTGTCTCAGGAGCATGCAAGATGACAAACTATAAATAATAAATATGAGGCAATGACATGCTTTTGGTTCCCATCTAGCTTTCACTCAATTCTTTTTTTGTTTCGTCTTTAAATATTTAAATGCTATAGTTTAACTCTATATTTTTTAATATTTTATTATATAAAATTACTTAAAATTAATAAAAAAATTAAGATGCTAATTCTATCAATCAATTTATATATTCATGTCAGCATGATATATCAATTATTTTATTAATTTAATCTAAATTTATACAATAAAAAGTTACAATCAATTAAACTGCTACAAGTAATATAAATTTTAGGGCCAACGAATATTTTAGCTTAAATATAAATTAATCTTATCATTGTTTTTATAATAGAAGCAAGAAGAACTTCAAAATTTTCTTAGTTCAAACAATTTTACTGGCTAGACATCAATTCCAAGGTCACAACCAAAATATCTAGATAGTAGTATAATTTATAAACAAAGTTACAGTACCAGTCAACCAATAAACTGTAAATAAGTTTTGCTTGCATTGAGTTGTTGCAGTAGGATTCTAAATCTTGACAAGAAAGTGAACCAAACAAGGTTTTACTTGCATTGCATGTCACCTAGTCAAAGGGTATGTAACATTTGGACTTGTCAACAAGGCACCTTTAAGTGACACAGCCACAATTTCTACGTCTTTGGGTGTGTGAAACTGTGAATTGCTCCCACTAAAATGCAATCGATATATTTACAAAACCAAGATAAATATGGTTCTAAGCCTGTATCTACACTTGTTTGAATCCTAACTCTTTCATTCGGATAAATTATCACTTTTTAATCTAGTCAAATATTATAGTGTAGTTGGTGTATTTTAATGTCCTCTACTTCATACCATGATTAATATCGCATTAACTGAAATTCTGTATGCCATATTTATATATATATGTAGGACCACTCTCATGCACCAACTTATATTCAAGTATATTCTTCATTACTTGAAGCATACCATTGGCTATGATTTTTATTTAACTAAGGCATCCTCCTCGCTTTTCATGTATATTATGATTCCAAACAAGCTGGTGACTCTAATGACTGGTGTTTTGTCTATAGCTTTGATATTTTTTTTCTTTTCGTACTAATCTTATATTTTGGAGAACTAAAAAGAAATGCATTGTGAGATATTTTAGTAATAAATTCGAACTAATTTAGATTTAACTATTATTCTAGGAATTTAAAATTTTATTTCTTAGCCAATGATAACAATTATTTTTCATTTTCCTTACTTCAAATCCCATATTCCTTGTTCAAGCCAAACATATCATTGCTTCAAAAGGTGTGACAGAGGTATCAGAGCAAAATCTGGTTCATGAAGTCAAGATTGGAGCCAAGATTGAAGCCGTGGGATACCTATTTTGTGAAGGAATTGGTTTCTGGTTGAAGATCTAATTGTGATGATCGAAGGGGGTTGACAGTTCCTTGGAGGATCTGAAATTCTTCTCTTTTATGGATTAAATTGCTGATTTCTTCGACTTGCCTTCTAGCAATTTAGAGAATTTGTTTGGTTAAGAATTGTTTCTAATTTTTGGTAACCAACTCAATTGCAACCCATTGTAACTTGATTGATTAAGGTCCCAAAGAAGTTAATCTAGTATTTCTATGGAACAAAAATATTGAAGTCATGGATAATAGTTGCAATTATTGCGGCTAACTCAGATAATTAATGCACTGACCGTGCTTATGGTTGTCTTTCGTTCTCACCAGCATATGTTTTATCCAATTGGGTGATGAGAAAAGCTTGCACGAATCGATGTTTAGGATGAAGCTTTCAGATGAAAAACTGCGGCCAAACTTTGATCTATCGTCACGCTCCTTTTAGACGAGACATTGAAAGAGATGGGCAGCTGCCATGAAGAAGATTAGGTTTGATATCAATCCTTTCCCTTTCTTCGTCGCCTTGTGGAGTCGAATCCATTATGGCCTAAGGACCCAGAAATTAACAAAACAAAACAAAAACGAAATTAGAAGACAATTAAAAGAGCATATGCGAGATTTCCTTCGGTCAGTGTACCTGTATTCATATCAACATAGATGATGAGATTAGAACTACTATTAATTCTCACAAACCTTAATGTCGCATTTATGGGCTATATTAATTAGTAATGCCTCGAATCTTCCTATTGTTTTAGCTAACTTATTAGTACCACGAGGAGACTTCATTATTATTTTATGGATAGCTCTTTTCTCATGTTCGTCAATTAATATCCAATTAACTTGTTACCGAATCGAAATCACATTGTTCAAAAACTCGAATAAAAATTAATGGTTGACAAGTGTATTATATTTTTTCTTATTTATTGATTATAAATTAGATATATTTAAATAGAAGAAGTATTCTAATGTCTCCTTACAAATGACGAACAGTAATGTCTTGCATGTATCGAACTTCTAAACTTCAGACAAAACCAGAACATAAAAATATATAATTACACATAGAGCTTTGAAATTTTGGATGGTTTACTCTAATAAATTCAATAAGAACCCCTTCATAAATGATGAAACGATGCCAAGACGTACGGTAATGGAGATAAGTGGCTTGAGACGAAGTCCATTAACAGGCGAGATAGCGTTTTTAGTGAGTCGTTTCAGCCATTGCACCCTTTGGCAAACAACGGACGCCGGATTGAAGCCATCAATGCTCCGATCTTGAGACTTGAGAGACTTGAGGCCCTCGTCCAAATCCAATTAAGCCGATCGGAAGATGATAATTAGATGCTTTGATTCTATATAAATATCTAAGCTTCATTCAACGAATACTCTTCTCATTCTGTATTCTAACATCATTGTTGATAAAATATTCAAATCCAGTTCAATCACAATCGCACTACCACACCTCATGAGCAATCCTAGAAGAGTTCGTCTACAATCTCTTATTACATATGGGTCATGAACCGAACTCATTCTAATACTATTCGTTAAAGATATTGATATCTAGATTATTATGGAAACATATCTGCCTTATCTATGAGATTATATGTGTGTCACTACTTTATTCATCAACATTAATTAGCTGTAGTTGCCTAATATATATTAACAATACCATTGTGATACATTGAATAGATTAACATATGTATCCCCATAATCTATCTACGAATTCATGCAAGCATAATGAAAGAAGCGTTGGAAAATGGGTCTTTAATACTCATTATTTGAATAAAAATTGATGACCTTTAGTCCCACATAAAAAAATTTAAAAAGTTTGATTCACTTTATATGTAAACCTCTTTTCATACTTATTTGGGCTCACTACAAGTGGAGATCTAGAGGATGATGCAATGCACATGTGCGAAGGACGATAAGTATGCAATGGGCGCTTTGTAGGTGTACTTTCATATTCGATCAAATCAAGTTTGATCATATGGTACAGATTAAGTCTGTAATAGTACTTCCAATAAACACTTTATATTATAAATAGAATATTTCATCTATATTCTAAACAATCCGAAGATCCTTTTCTTTAGGCATTTTGCATACTCTGAAATAGAAGAGAGTATAGCATTTTTGGTTTGCTGTTCTAATAAATAGCAGTACTACTTTCACTAAAAAAAGATCGTTGTATCCTAGAAGGCAATCATCATAAAAATGATATGTGGAACAAAATTATCTTAAGAACCTAAAGTATAACTCTAGACTTGATCTTTTGATCTAGTTAGCTACTAACAAAAAGCATAAACAAAAATATGTTTTTATCTAATACGTAACTGATGTACTATAATTAAATGGATATGTTGAAATGTGTTTTTTTAACTCAGCTATTTGGCATTGAATGTGTCCGGAATAATTCCATCAAGTCTGATTTCTCGCTGGGGCTTGATGCTGCAGCTGGGGCTAAGATTTGGTCACATGCTTTGCAGCCATTTCATATTTGATTTTTCTAGATCTCTCAAAATGAAATATGGAAGACAGAGAGAGTGCTTGCTATTACTATGTTAGTTTGTTTTATATGTGGAACAGGCGCCACCACTAGTATAGTATAACAAAGATTTCGGTTATTTAAGTGAAATAAATTAACGTTAGGTGGGACATTTCGCCTCTTCCTAGTGGATTGCCATGCTGTCAAATTCCCTTCTCCCTATCCCATATCTTTTGAAAATTAGATAGCAGTACTCTTCTCGAATCCTAACAACGGATTTCTATTATAAATGAACTGTTACTGATAATTAATCTGCCGATATTCTTTTATAGACCGACCCTTCAAAGCAGCAGAAAAAAACTTCAGCATTCTCATCTAAGTAACATTTAAATAGACCAGCAAATTCTTAGCAAATCCAAATGACCTACTGCTTTCCTTTCACCACCTTTCCGTCTTTTGCTCCCACTGTTAATAAAAGCATTGCTTGCCCCTTTAATATGGCCCTATCTTAACGTACGGAAAGCTCGCATTGGATAGAAATAGAAGAAATGGAAGATGATCCAGTACACAAGGAACCAATCTCAGGCCTTGCAAAAAAAAATTATCTTAAAGTCTGACGCAACTAGCTGGACTGCTATATCCTATGCGTCTCTCTAGATTTTTCATCTTTTAGGCTCCGAGAATCCAGGTAGAGAGGTGGAGAGGAAGTACTATAAATTGCAGTTTAGGTTGTTGGGTAATGGGCCAAAATAGGTCATGAAAACCCTAATGGGCCTTGAAAGCCCATTAACCCCTTATGTATGTGAATGAGAAATTGCGGGAACATTTAGTCCCACATCAAAAAGAACAAGGAAGGAAGGTTCACTTATATGGAAACCTCCTCCTTAAGCTTGTGTTCCTTCGGCTCACCATAGAAGGAGAGCTTGAGGGTGATGCGAAGCATCACCCTCGCGCACGCGCACGCGCACGCGCACGCGCGTGTGCGAAGGGCGCAATGGGCGCTTTGTAGGCGCACTTTGCACTTCGCACGTACGCATCGTCGCGAGGAGCTTGAGGGGCTTTAATCTTTTTGATGATGAAGATCAGACGGTAGAAACTGATCAGGATTGAGATGAGGGGCTGAGATCAAACGATGACTTGGATTGATCACAACCATTGGTGATCGCTGATCAGGATTGATCATGACCGTTGATGATTTGACCGTTGAAAGGTTGACCAGTCAATTGGTCAAGGTTGACCAGTCAACGTTTGACCGGTCAACGGTTGACCATGAGGACCGTTGATAAGGTGTCCCTTCGATCAAATGATAAGTCAATCGAACCGTTGATGATAAGGCGTCCCTTCAATCAAACGGTTGTAGATAAGTCATGTCAAAAGACTTATCTGATAACATGATTATCAGATCACAATTGTGAAAAGACTTATCTGATAACGTGATCATCAGATCACAATTATGAAAGGGCTTATCTGATCTTCAGATCTTCAGATCACAGCCTGAAAAGGCTTATCTGATAACATGATCTGAAAATCACGAAGTGAATGGGCTTATCAAACATCCTTTGATCAAAAGAATTCGAATTAATTTAATTCGTAAGGTTGCTTCCAAGGGGCATAAGGTTGCTTCCAAGAGGCATAAGGTTGCTTCCAAAGGGCA
This sequence comes from Calamus simplicifolius, assembly GCA_900491605.1. NCBI lineage: Eukaryota > Viridiplantae > Streptophyta > Magnoliopsida > Arecales > Arecaceae > Calamus > Calamus simplicifolius. The sequence goes on from UESW01004008.1 coordinate 1,309,683, forward strand.
TCTAAAAACCTATAAATAGGACCCTAGACCTAAGCATTTCAATCATCCCAAGCCATTCCGAATTGAGTTCAATTTGAATCAATTCTTGTTTTCTTCTCTCTTAGGCATTTGCATACTTTCCTAAGGATAGTATAGCAATAGTGCATTGAAAAGAGAGTAGCATTCTTGGTTCGATTATTTTGGTGAATTGTAGTGCTGCTTTCATCAAAAGGAGACTGTTGTATCCTGGGAGACAATCGTCATACTGACCGTGAGCACCATTGCGGGACGAAATTGTCTTAAGGACATAGAGTATAACTCTAGCCTCAGTCTGATTCAAGTAGGTAGCCACCATCTGCCAGACATACACAGCCAACAATCTTAAGACAATTTCGCGTCCTCCAGAAGTGCTGCTGCAGATGGCTACCATGCATACATCCGTTCAAGCCGAGAAGCCGGAGAAGTTTACCGGCACTGACTTCAAGAGGTGGCAACAGAAGATGCTGTTCTACCTCACAACTCTGAATCTAGTCAGAGTATTGAATGAAGATCCGCCTGTCCTGAAGGAAGGGGAGACCGACAAGCAAGTCATTGCTGCGGTAGAGGCATGGAAGCACTCAGACTTCCTTTGCAAGAATTATATACTCAATGGTTGGACAATACCCTGTACAATGTGTACAGTAGTATTGCTACTACCAAGGAGTTATGGGCATCCCTAGATAAAAAGTACAAGATAGAGGATGCTGGACACAAGAAATTTGGTTGGAAGGTTCCTAGACTACAAAATGGTCGACCACAAAACAGTTATGGAGCAAGTCCAAGAGCTCCAGATTATCCTGCATGAGATACATGCAGAGAGAATGTCTCTCAGCGAGTCATTCCAGGTAGCTGCCATAATAGAGAAGCTACCACCACTATGGAAGGACTTCAAGAACTACCTGAAGCACAAGCGGAAGGAGATGGGACTTGAAGACCTAATTGTCCGCCTAAGGATCGAGGAGGACAATAAGAGCCAAGAAAAGAAGGCAGGAGGACAACCTGCTGAGCCAAGGGCCAACCTCATAGAAGGGAAGAAGAAACGCAAGTTTCCAGGCGAAGGTTTTAAACAGAAGAAGGGCAACCCGAAGAAATATAAATTCAAGGGAAAGTGCTTTGTTTGTGGTAAGCAAGGACACAAATCCAAGGATTGCCGTTTCAAGGATAAAGAAAAGAAAGAGGTCAACATGACTGAATCCCTATCCAAAGAGATATCCGAGATGATGCTGTCAGCAGTTGTATTTGAAGCAAACATGGTTGACAAAGCAAATGAGTGGTACATAGACACTGGAGCTACCAGACATGTCTGCTCTGATAAGAGTATGTTCTCATCATATACTCCTATCAATGGCAGAAATCTGTTCATGGGTAACTCCGCGACATCCAAGATAGAAGGAATTGGCCGCATTGTTATGAAAATGACATCTGGCAAGGAGCTTCTACTGAATGATGTGCTACATGTCCCTGACATCCGGAAGAATCTCATATCAGGCTCCCTCCTAAGCAAACATGGCTTTAGGATGGTTTTTGAGTCTGATAAATTTGTACTCACAAAGGGGGGTATATTTATAGGAAGGGGTTACTTGAATAATGGTTTATTCAAGGTCAATGTAATGACTGTACACAGAAACCTTGAAATGAATAAAGCATCTTCTTCTGCTTATATGGTTGACTCTTCTTGTCTATGGCATGATAGATTAGGACATGTAAATTTTAATTCATTACGAAAATTAATGAAATTAGAATTATTACCTAATCATGAAATCGATCCACATTACAAGTGTGAAGTGTGTGTTGAAGCTAAGTTAGCAAAAACACCATTTCCATCAGTTGAAAGAAATACTGAACCTCTTGACTTAATTCACAGTGATCTATGTGATTTAAAGTCAATTCAAACTAGAGGAGGTAAAAAGTATTTTATAACATTTATAGATGATTCAACAAGATACTGCTATGTGTATCTACTAAAGTCTAAAGATGAGGCTTTAGAAGTGTTTAAATGTTATAAGAATGAAGTTGAAAATCAACTTGGAAAAAGGATTAAGGCCATAAGGAGTGATAGAGGTGGTGAATACGATGCACCTTTTGACAAATTCTGTCAGGAGCATGGCATTATTCATCAAACTACTGCTCCTTACTCACCTCAATCTAATGGAATTGCGGAACGTAAAAACCGCACATTAAAAGAAATGATGAATGCTATGTTAATAAATTCTGGTACACCGCAGAATTTATGGGGAGAAGCAATTCTCTCAGCAAATCATATTCTTAACAAGATACCTCTTAAGAAGAAGGATGTTACACCATATGAGTTATGGAAAGGAAAGAAGCCTTCCTACAATTACTTAAGAGTGTGGGGGTGTCTAGCTAAAGTAGCTATTCCGGACCCCAAAAAGGTCAAGATAGGACCTAAAACTGTTGATTGTATATTTATCGGCTATGCACATAATAGTAGTGCATATCGCTTTCTAGTACATAAATCAGATATATCTGATATACAGATAAATACAATCATGGAATCAAGGAATGCAACATTCTTTGAAGATATATTTCCAAGCAAAAGGAAATTAGAAATAAGTTCAAATAAAAGAACTTATGATAATACTGCTAGTAGTAGTCATCAGGATGAATATCCTGAAGATGAACCTAGACGCAGTAAGAGACCAAGAATAGCAAAGTCTTTTGGTCCTGATTATGTAACTTATATGTTACAAGATGAACCTCAGACATTCAAAGAGGCAATGTCTAATCCAGAAGCACCCTTTTGGAAAGAAGCTGTCAATAATGAAATTGAGTCCATCATGCATAATCATACCTGGGAGTTGGTAGACCTACCATCTGGTATGAAACCTTTAGGGTGCAAGTGGATATTTAAGAAAAAGCTAAAAGCTGATGGATCAATTGACAAGTATAAAGCCAGATTAGTGGCTAAGGGCTTCAAACAGAAAGAAGGTATAGACTTCTTTGATACCTATTCACCAGTAAGTAGAATAACATCTATAAGAATGTTAATCGCTTTTGCAGCCATTAACAATCTTGAAATTCATCAAATGGATGTTAAAACTGCTTTTCTGAATGGTGAATTAGATGAGGAAATATACATGGAACAACCTGAGGGATTTATTGTTCCAGGGCAAGAAAAGAAGGTGTGTAGACTTGTTAAATCCTTATATGGATTAAAGCAAGCACCTAAGCAATGGCATATAAAATTTGATAATGTAATGTTATCAAATGGATTCAAAATAAATGAATGCGACAAATGCATATATGCCAAATCCCTATCTGAAGGGTATGTGATAATCTGCTTATATGTAGATGACCTGTTAATCATTGGTAGTAATACTGAAATGATTAAACAGACTAAGAAAATGTTGATCAAACATTTTGATATGAAAAATATGGGTGTTGCAGATGTTATACTAGGGATTCGAATCACTAGAACATCTGAGGAAATAATATTATCTCAATCTCATTATATTGAGAAAATATTAAATAAGTATAAAAAGTATGATACTAGCCCGGTGAAAACACCTGTAGATGTTAATCTACATTTGGCTAAGTATACTGGAGAACCCATATCTCAATTGGAATACTCACGTATAATTGGCAGTTTAATGTATGTCATGAATTGTACTCGTCCTGACATAGCATATGCTGTCAATAAGTTGAGTAGATTTACAAGTAATCCAGGTCCAAATCATTGGACAGCTCTAATAAGGGTATTAAGATATCTGCGATATACCCTAAGTTATGGATTACATTATTCAAGATATCCAGCTGTATTAGAAGGATACAGTGATGCTAATTGGATATCTAACACAGAAGATACAAAATCCACAAGTGGATATGTATTCACCTTAGGAGGAGGTGCTGTGTCATGGAAATCTTCTAAGCAAACATGTATAGCTCGATCCACTATGGAATCTGAGTTTATTGCCTTAGAAAAGGCAGCTGAAGAAGCAGAATGGCTTCGAAACCTTTTAGAAGAAATTCCATGTTGGCCAAAGCCTGTGTCTGCAATATGCATACATTGTGATAGTCAATCGGCAATATGCAGAGCACAGAATAAGATATATAATGGTAAGTCTAGACATATACGTCGCAGACATAATACCATTAAGCAGTTACTTGAAATTGGTGTAATTTCTATTGACTATGTTCAGTCAAAGAAAAACCTAGCGGATCCATTAACAAAGGGGTTACCAAGAGATCAAGTAAACTGTTTATCGAGGGGAATGGGTTTAAAACCTATAACTGAAAAATCTTCATAGTGGATACCCAACCTAGCTGACTGGAGATCCCAAGATCTAGGTTCAAAAGGGACAACTAAATTATGAAGAGACTTGATAGCACTAAGGATGTACAATCCTACTCATTCCTATGATAATTGGTGCTACCTGCTAAAGGTACTAGGATAAGCATTGCTTTTAATGATTCTTATGACATGAACATCATGTGGGGTATAGCAGGATACTCTTAATAAGAATCACCTATGTGAGTGTGAACTGGGCCAATTCTATGAGAATTTTAAGGTTTAATTCTCTGAAGCACTCATGAGACCAGGAGTTGTTCGGGGCCAAAATGAACACAACCATGAGAACCACAAGAATGCTCGGGAAGAAGTTGCGTGATTGTTATTGTCTTAGTTTACACAAAACGCTGAAAGGTTCAAGACATCGCGTTCACCTTTTAGCAAGTAAACTCGATAACAACTCACTAAGGAAGGTTCAAAGCCACAAGCTACCTATCCCGATACAACTTCATCCCATTATACTCTCTTTAGTGTGTCTGCATATTCATTTGCATTAAAATCCTTTTATGTGGGGGTTTGCCTTGCCAATCTTTGCTAATCTTTGATCTGAGTCCAATTTCCATTCATGTGGGGGATTGTTGGGTAATGGGCCAAAATAGGTCATGAAAACCCTAATGGGCCTTGAAAGCCCATTAACCCCTTATGTATGTGAATGAGAAATTGCGGGAACATTTAGTCCCACATCGAAAAGAACAAGGAAGGAAGGTTCACTTATATGGAAACCTCCTCCTTAAGCTTGTGTTCCTTCGGCTCACCATAGAAGGAGAGCTTGAGGGTGATGCGAAGCATCACCCTCGCGCACGCGCACGCGCACGCGCACGCGCACGCGCACGCGCACGCGCGTGTGCGAAGGGCGCAATGGGCGCTTTGTAGGCGCACTTTGCACTTCGCACGTACGCATCGTCGCGAGGAGCTTGAGGGGCTTTAATCTTTTTGATGATGAAGATCAGACGGTAGAAACTGATCAGGATTGAGATGAGGGGCTGAGATCAAACGATGACTTGGATTGATCACAACCATTGGTGATCGCTGATCAGGATTGATCATGACCGTTGATGATTTGACCGTTGAAAGGTTGACCAGTCAATTGGTCAAGGTTGACCAGTCAACGTTTGACCGGTCAACGGTTGACCATGAGGACCGTTGATAAGGTGTCCCTTCGATCAAATGATAAGTCAATCGAACCGTTGATGATAAGGCGTCCCTTCAATCAAACGGTTGTAGATAAGTCATGTCAAAAGACTTATCTGATAACGTGATTATCAGATCACAATTGTGAAAAGACTTATCTGATAACGTGATCATCAGATCACAATTATGAAAGGGCTTATCTGATCTTCAGATCTTCAGATCACAGCCTGAAAAGGCTTATCTGATAACATGATCTGAAAATCACGAAGTGAATGGGCTTATCAAACATCCTTTGATCAAAAGAATTCGAATTAATTTAATTCGTAAGGTTGCTTCCAAGGGGCATAAGGTTGCTTCCAAGAGGCATAAGGTTGCTTCCAAAGGGCATCTAAAAACCTATAAATAGGACCCTAGACCTAAGCATTTCAATCATCCCAAGCCATTCCGAATTGAGTTCAATTTGAATCAATTCTTGTTTTCTTCTCTCTTAGGCATTTGCATACTTTCCTAAGGATAGTATAGCAATAGTGCATTGAAAAGAGAGTAGCATTCTTGGTTCGATTATTTTGGTGAATTGTAGTGCTGCTTTCATCAAAAGGAGACTGTTGTATCCTGGGAGACAATCGTCATACTGACCGTGAGCACCATTGCGGGACGAAATTGTCTTAAGGACATAGAGTATAACTCTAGCCTCAGTCTGATTCAAGTAGGTAGCCACCATCTGCCAGACATACACAGCCAACATAGGTATGCTCTAAAATCAAAATTTAGAAACGTATGGTAGACTTTGAATCTTTCTCTCTCTTTTTCCGATCTTATCAAAGTCGTTAATGCTTGACACCGAAGCCGAAATTTGGTCCTTGGCCACTGCTGTGGTGTGAAACGGAAGGTGGCGTATGGCCGACCGCGGCATTTTTGTCCACCTCGGCGGTTTAAAGCTGGGACTTGTCACCTTGCGTGCCCCACCATCTCGTAATTCTTGACGCATCCCTCGCCGCATTCCCAGGGTAATCCTCCGCCCCACCGCCGTCATCTCCTCCCCTTTTCCCTCCCCACGCCTGCCCGGCGTGCGTCGCCAACCCTCACGCCTTTCCCATCTTTTTATCTATTAATTCTTTTACTATCTTTTTTTTTCTAAAAAAAATAATAAAGCAATTATAAATCGTGCATTCTCGAAGTGGGCGAACCCACCGCCCAAAACTTTTATTTTTTGGGGGGGGATTTTTTTTAGTGCTAACACGCCTGACAAAAATCAAGGCCAATTGCATAGATGATTAGATTCCTCTCGCTTTAACGCGTTCCGATGGGTTTTTAACGGCGAGGGCGAGGGAAAAAAAAAAAAAAACACAACGAGCGTCTTCAATTCATCCGACAATAATCACGTCCGGATGAATCTGGACCGTCCAATCGCTTCCCGTGACAGAAAGTTCCTGAATCGGAGCCGTCCTTTGGAGCTTAGATCTTGCACCCCACGTGCCCTCGAGAAAAGAAGCCAATCCATATAATTGAATCGACGGATCCCACAGGAAGAAGATATTCTCGTAATTTTGATCAACCAGGGCTTTTTGTGCCGACCGGGTGTCGGGCTTCGTGCCTGGCTGGTAGGGCTTTAGGTGCCGATGGGTGTCGGGCTTCATGCCTGGCTGGCCCAGGCTTTGGGTGCCGATGGGTGTCGGGCTTCATGCCTGGCTGGTGCAGGGCTTTAGGTGGACGGGTGTCGGCTTCATGCCTGGCTGGCCCAGGCTTTAGGTGCCGGGTGTCGGGCTTCATGCCTGGCTGGTGCAGGGCTTTAGGTGCCGACGGGTGTCGGGCTTCGTGCTGGCTGGTGCAGGGCTTTAGGTGCCGACGGGTGTCGGGCTTGTGCCTGGCTGGTGCAGGGCTTTAGGTGCCGATGGGTGTCGGGTTTGTGCCTTGCTGATGCAGGGCTTTAGGTGAAAAAATCTGAGGAGCTAAAATCAAAATTTGTTAATATAAAATGAGGGGTGAAAACCCAAGTGAATACAGGCATGATACTTGACATGAGAGGAGGAATACATTACTGATAGTACCGGCGAAGGTTATCTGCATTCCATGTCCTAGGGAGTGGCTTCCCATCGAGTTCCTCAATCTTGTAAGCTCCGTGGCGGAGTGTCTCGGCGATCCGATAAGGTCCTTCCCAATTTGGAGCTAGCTTGCCTCCCTCTGCTGGCTTCGAGACCTCAGCCCGTCGAAGGACCAGGTCTCCTGGCAGGAACGTCCTGGGGCGCACACGGGCATTGTAATATTTAGCGGCCCGTTGCCGGTAGACCGCCATCCGAAGTCGCGCTCGGTCTCGCACTTCCTCCACCAGGTCGAGGTTGGCTCGCAGCTGGTCTGGGTTACCTTCCTCGCTGTATGATTCCACCCGAGGGCTCGGTGAGCCAACCTCCACCGGGATAACGGCTTCGGATCCAAAGACTAAGCTGAATGGCGTCTCGCCGGTGGGGGCTCGCGGCGTTGTGTGGTAGGCCCATAGCACGTTGGGGAGCTCCTCCACCCATCCCCTTGCAGTCATCTAGCCGAGATCTCAGCCCCTGGAGAATGATCGATTAGTCACCTCGGCCGCCCCGTTGGTCTGAGGGTGCCCGACGGAAGTGAACCTCTGATGGATGCCCAGCTCGGAGCAGAACTCCCGGAAGGGCGCATTGTCAAATTGCCGGCCGTTATCAGTGACTAAGGTGTGCGGTAGCCCAAACCGACATATGATGGACTTCCAAAAGAAGGATCTCACTTTGCTTTCTATGATCTTGGCAAGGGCCTCGGCTTCAACCCACTTGGTGAAGTGATCCACCGCCACCAAGAGGAACTTTCGCTGCCCGGAGGCTGGGGGAATGGTCCCAGGATATCCATGCCCCACTGGGCGAAGGGCCAGGGTGCTACCAAGGGGGTTAGGTGAGACGTCGGCTGTCGCTGGATATTAGCGTGACGCTGACAGCTATCACATCTCTTAACAAGCTCGGCCGCGTCCTCCTTCATTGTCAGCCAGAAGTACCCCTGCCGCAAGGCCTTGTAGGCTAGGGCTCTGCCCCCCAGGTGACTCCCACAGATGCCTTCATGGATCTCCTGAGGATGTAATCTGATTCAGCCGGCCCCACGCACCTGAGGACTGGGTATGAGAAGGATCTCCGATAAAGCTTCCCGTCCATCATCAAGAATCTCGGGGCCCTCCGCCTGAGTAGCCTGGCCTCAGCGGGGTTCTCTGGAGAGTGCCGTCGGTCAAATATCGGATGTAGGCATCCATCCAGGAGGGCTCTTGCTCCACTGGCAATGCTTCATCCGCAACTTCGATGCTCGGGCTTGTAGATGCTCCACATATGTTCTTCCCAGCGTCCCGTCGGCCGAAGTGGCTAAGCGGGATAATGCATCGGCCCTGGCGTTCTCCGCTCTGGGGATATAGCTGACGCGGAAGTAAGAGAAATGAGAGGCTTGGGACTGCACCTTGCTCAAATATCGGGACATGGTTGGGTCCCTAGCCTCGTACTCCCCGGTGATCTGCCCAGAAACAAGCTGAGAGTCCGTGAAGGCCCTCAAACACCCAGCGCCTAACTCCTCAGCTAACCTCATCCCCGCTAACAAGGCTTCATACTCCGCCTGGTTATTAGTTGCTGGGAACTGGAATCTGAGAGCATACTCCACTGCGTCTCCCTCTGGGCTCGTGAGAATGAGTCCGGCTCCGCTTCCTTGAGAATTCTGCGGCTCCATCCACATGCAAGATCCAGTCCTCCGCCTCCTCGGTTCTAGAGTACCTGGTCTCGGCGTCATGGAGTACCTTGCTGGTGTAATAGATTGGCTTCTAAACCCCATCGGCATCCATGCGCACGAGCACAGAGCTGACAGCCTCGGGGGAGGCTGCAAGATATAGGAAGAGCTCCTCTCCATTCTTAGGCTTGGACAACAGCGGGGGAGTGGATAGAAACTGCTTCAACTCCTCAAAGGCACCCTGACACTCCTTTGTCCATTCGAAGCCGTTGACCTTGCACAGTGCCTTAAAGAAGGGCAGGCACCTTTCTTCCGACCTTGACATGAAACGACTCAAAGCCGCCACCCTCCGTCAGGTGTTGTACCTCCTTCTTGTTGGCTGGGGGCCTCATCTCCAAGATAGCCCTGATCTTGTCAGGGTTGGCTTCGATCCCTCGCTGGGTCACCATAAAACATAGAACTTGCCTGCTGCCACTCCAAAGGCGCATTTGTGGGGGTTAAGCCTCATCCAATACCGGCGCAAGTTATTGAAGGTCTCCTCGAGGTCGGCAACATGGTCTGCTGCACTGATGCTCTTGGTCAGCATGTCATCCACATACACCTCCATGTTGCACCCTATCTGGTCCTCAAAGACCTTATTCATCAATCTTTGATAAGTTGCCCCGGCATTTTTCAACCCAAAAGGCATCACCCTGTAACAATAAATCCCCTTTTATGTGATAATGGAAGTTGCTTCTTCATCCGTCGGGTTCATCTTGATTTGATTATACCCCAAGAACGCATCCATGAAACTAAGGGTCTCATGCCCGGATGTGGCGTCCACCAGCTGGTCGATTCGGGGCAGCGGGAAGCTGTCTTTAGGGCACGCCTTATTGAGGTCGGTGAAGTCCACGCACATCCTCCAGCTCCCGCTGGCCTTGCGAACCATTACGACGTTCGCTAGCCAGTCCGGGTAATGCACCTCGTGGATGTGACCGGCCGCCATCAGCTTCCACACCTCCTCATCCACGGCCTTTTGCCGGTCGGAGGCGAAACTCCTTTTCTTCTATCGAATAGGCCGGCACCCCAGCCGAATGTTAAGCTGGTGTGTGATCACCTCCTCCGGAATCCCCGGCATGTCGGACGCCGACCATGCGAAGACATCCGCGTTAGCTCGCAGAAAGTGAGGAGTCGGTCACGAGCCTCCTCTGGGAGTAAGGCTCCAATCCGGACCGCTCTTGCTGAGTCCTCCCCGAGAGGGAAAGTAAGCAGCCGCTCGGCTGGCTCACCTCTTTTCTCCAGGTCCCGGGGTCAAGCGTCTCAGGTGCCGGTGCGGGTGCCGTCCCCTGTGGACTAGGGGCCAAGTGATAGCACAGTGTTGGTGGATTCTGCTCTCCCCGCATCTCCCCGACTCCTTGCTGGTGGGGAACCTCACGAGGAGCCTCTTAGTGGATATAACAGCATCCAAGAGGTTGAGCCCGAGCCTCCCGAGGATCGCGTTGTATGTGAGGGGCACGCGAACCACCAAGAACTTCATGAAAATAGTGCTCTGACACGGGGCTGTACCAGCCGTCACAGGGAGAGTGACCTCCCCCTCAACTTTTACAAAATCTCCCGTGAATCCCATCAGAGGCATGGCGACAGGTCGAAGCAGATCAAGTGACAAGTTCATGCGAACAAAGGCATCGTAGTTCAAAACATCTACGGAACTCCCACTGTCAACTAGAATTCTTTTTACAGGATGCTTAGCGATCGTCATAGACACGACGACGCTATCATCATTTTTGTTCACTACCCCATCTAAGTCCTTTCCAAAGAAAGGAATTACAGACTCCAACTCCCCCCCTCTCTTGGCCTCTTCGACGGGCCTTCTGCCCCCAGGAAATCATCGCTACCGCCTTCTCCGTCGGGGCATTGTCGATCACCGGCAGCGGGGGCGCTGACGGGCCAGGAGCTCCCGAGTTATTCCTCCGAATGAATTTTCCCAGGTGGCCCCGCTGGATAAGGTCTTCAATAGCCTTCTTCAGCTGACGGCAGTCGTCGGTGTCGTGGCCGTGGTCCCGGTGGTAGCGGTAGTAGAGGTTCTTATCCCGGGGGATCTTCAGGTTTATGAGAGGAGGGCGCTGCAGATAAGACTCCCCTTCAATCTCGAGCAGGATCTGAGATATCGGGGCGAAATGGGGTGTAGGGTCCGTCTCTTGGTGCAGGGGCTCGGGGGCGGTTGTCTGGCTGGCGAGGTGGCTCAGGTCTCCTGGGGCAAATTTCTGCAGGCTCCGGCCGAGCCAGCTTCTTGGGGACACTCCCACCAGCCTCGCACCGGGAAAAGTTGGCCTCGTCCGCCTGGATGTACTTCTGGGCCTGGATCAGAAGCTCAGAGTAAGAGCCCGGCAGCTTCTTGTCAAGAGAGTACGCGAAGCGAGACGGGCGGAGCCCCCGCTTCAAGGCCAAGGTAGCCACCGAGTCTTCCAGGTTGTAGACCTCCAGAGCTACTTCTTTAAACCGAGCGACGTAGTCCCGCAGGGACTCGCCGTTCTTCTGCTGGATGGCAAAGAGACTGTCCGCCACCCTTGGAATCTTCCGACATGCGTCAAAATGGGCCAAGAAAGCCCTCTCCAACTGGCGGAAGGAATCGATGCTTCGTAGCGGCAGACGGGAGTACCAAGCTCGAGCAGCCTTCTTCAGGGTGGCCGGGAAGGCAATGCACATAAGCGAGTCAGTGGCCCCCTGGACTTGCATGAGTACCTTATAGCTTTCCAAATGGTCTAGGGGGTCTGTGGTCCCGTCGTATGGACTAGCTAGGGAAGGCGGAACCTGGTGGAGATGGGTTCCTCCATGATGCGGCGAGACAAGGGAGGCCGGCTGTCGTAGTCTGTTTTCGGCAGGTGGGTGATCCAATGGCTAAGCTCCTCCAGCCTCTGATTATACTCATCGAGTCGACGCTCGGCTCGACGAGGCATCCGGCCATCAAAGGAACCCTCCCCCGAAGATTCGGAAGATGAAGAATGGGGGCGGCGATGCCGACGGGGGCGCTCCGCCTCCTTCCCATGCCGCCGCTAAGGAGAGACACTAGCGTAGCGGGAAGGAAACCGATGTCTCTTAGAGGTTTCGCGGTGGTGAGGCTTGGCCGAAGATCGATGGTGGCGATCCACAAGAACTGGCGATCTCCGCCGGAGGAATGCTGGCTGGGTTGCACCACCCTCGGGACAGATGGAATCGGCTCCGGCTGCTGCGCGGCCGCCTGCTGGTGCTGCAGGCCCTGAACCGCCGCCGCCAAAGACTGGACTTGTATGGCCAGGGCAGTGAATCGATCTTCCTGGAGCTGTTGTGGAGCAGGCGCATGAGCATCGACCTGAGGAGTAGAAGGCCCAGACCCCGGGGGTGCAGCGGCTCCGAAATACTGGATGCGAGAGCCGGGGGGGCCTCCGCGGGTGGATCGGCCCCGCGGTGCTGCCCCCCAGCGCAACCGGCTGAAACTCCCTTCGTCCGGGTCGTCACCATGGCTTCAAGAGCATGAGGAGAGGGAAAAGGAAGCTGCTGGTTCGATGTCTTTCTTTTTTCTTCCCCCCTTCCTGGCGCGCCAATCTGATGACGCCAAGTCACCTTCTTCAAACGTCAGGGAAGACAGACGTTCTTCTCCTTGGACTCTTGCAAGAAAAGTCCCTGGAGACCGGTTGTTCCGGTGGGGACCCTCCGACGCTCAAGTCAGTCACTTGGGATCAGACAAGAACCGCTCAGCGGAAAGGAGCTGAGACAGTTAGGGTTTTGCTAGGAAGAAGAAAGCTAGAAAACCAGAGTTCGGATCCTTACAGTGCGGGCGCATATTTTTATACCTGTCCGAATATCCCATCTTACTATTTTGGAAGATCGCCGTCGTACCATCACTGTGCGGACCGGAAGTGTCCCGCGCTACCTGTCAACATGATATCACATGTGTCTAACAGCCGCGGTGGTATTTGGTACGCGCCGTTGCTTGATATGACCGCGCACAGTTGCAAATGGTAGCAATCGTACGCCGTAATGGAGCACGGTCACACAGAGGAACATGCAGCGCGCCATACGCCATTATGAGGCATGGCCCTCCGTAACGGGGTGCAATCATGGGCGTACGGAGAATCACGGGGTGTGCCATGTGGCCCGGAGCCATCATTTGGCTCGAAGGTCGGACTGCGTGCTGATCGCTGATGATACCCACGTACCCCGAGACCGGAGGGGGGTTTCGGGGTAGAGATATGGTGGTCCCACCCTGAGACCGAAAGGGGTCCCGGGGGTGGGACGATGCTGGTGCACCCCGAGACCGGAGGGGGTCTCGGGGTCGAGAGATGACGATCCCACCCTGAGACCGAAAGGGATCCCGGGGGTGGGATGATGCTGGTGCACCCTGAGACCGAAGGGGGTCTCAGGGTCGGGAGATGACGATCCCACCCCGAGATCGAAAGGGGTCCCAGGGGTGGAATGATGCTGGTGCACCCCGAGACCGGTGGGGGTCTCGGGGTCGAGAAATGATGATCCCACCCCGAGACCAAAAGGGGACCCGGGGGTGGGATGATGCTGGTGCACCCCGAGACCGGAGGGGGTCTCGGGGTCGAGAGATGACGATCCCACCCCGAGACCGAAAGGGGTCCCGGGGGTGGGATGATGCTGCTGCACCCCGAGACCGGAGGGGGTCTCGGAGTCGAGAGATGACGATCCCACCTAGAAACCGAAATGGATCCCAGGGGTGGGATGATGCTGGTGCACCCCGAGACCGAAGGGGGTCTCGGGGTCGAGAGTTGACGATCCCACCCCGAGACCGAAAAGGGTCCCGGGGGTGGGATGATGCTGGTGCACCACAAGATCGGAGGGGGTCTCGGGGTCGAGAAATGATGATCCCACCCCGAGACTGAAAGGGGTCCCGGGGGTGGGATGATGCCGGTGCACCCCGAGACCGGAGGGGGTCTCGGGGCGAGAGATGACGATCCCACCCCGAGACCGAAATGGGTTCCGAGGGGGCTCGGGGTCGAGAGATGATGATCCCACCCCGAGACCGAAAGGGGTCCCAGGAGTGGGATGATGCTGGTGCACCCGAGACCGGAGGGGTCTCGCGGTCGAGAGATGACGATCCCACCCCGAGACCGAAAGGGGTCCCGGGGGTGGGATGATGCCGGTGCACCCCGAAACCGGAGGGGGTCTCGGGGTCGAGAGATGATGATCCCACTCCGAGACCGAAAGGGGTCCCGAGGGTGGGATGATGCTGGTGCACCCCGAGATCGGAGGGGGTCTCGGGGTCGAGAGATGACGATCCCACCCTGAGACCAAAAGGGGTCCCGGGGTGGGATGATTCTGGTGCACCTCGAGACCGGAGGAGGTCTTGGGGTCGAGAGATGACGATCCTACCCCGAGATCGAAAGGGGTCCTGGGGGTGGGATGATACCGGTGCATCCTGAGACCGGAGGTGGTCTCGAGGTCGAGAGATGATGATCCCACCCCGAGACCGAAACGGATCCCGGGGGTGGGATGATGCTGGTGCACCCCAAGACCGGAGGGGGCCTCGGGGTCGAGAGATGATGATCCTACCCCGATACCGAAAGGGATCCCGGGGGTGGGATGATGCTGGTGCACCCCGAGACCGGAGGGGGTCTCGGGGTCGAGAGATGACGATCCCACCCCGAGACCGAAATGGGTCCCGGGGGTGGGATGATGCCGGTGCACCCCGAGACCGGAGGGGGTCTCGGGGTCGAGAGATGATGATCCCACCCCGAGACCGAAAGGGGTCCCGGGGGTGGGATGATTCTGGTGCACCCCGAGACCGGAGGGGTCTCGGGGTCGAGAGATGACGATCCCACCCCGAGACCAAAAGGGGTCCCAGGGGTGGGATGATGCTGGTGCACCCCGAGACCGGTGGGGGTCTCGGGGTCGAGAAATGACGATCCCACCCCGAGACCAAAAGGGGTCCTGGGGGTGGGATGATGCCGGTGCACCCCGAGACTAGAGGGGGTCTCGGGGTCGAGAGATGACGATCCCACCCCGAGACCGAAAGGGGTCCCAGGGGTGGGATGATGCTGGTGCACCCCGAGACTGAAGGGGGTCTCGAAGTCGAGAGATGACGATCCCACCCCGAAACCAAAACGGATCCCGGGGGTGGGATGATGCTGGTGCACCCCGAGACCGAAGGGGGTCTCGGGTCGAGAGTTGATGATCTCACCCCGAGACCGAAAGGGGTCCCGGAGGTGGGATGATGCTGGTGCACCACAAGACCGGAGGGGGTCTCGGGGTCGGAAAATGACGATCCCACCCCGAGACCGAAAGGGGTCCCAAGGGTGGGATGATGCCGGTGCACCCCGAGACCGGAGGGGGTCTCAGGGTCGAGATGATGATCCCACCCCGAGACCGAAAGGGGTCCCGTGGGTGGGATGATGCTAGTGCACCCCGAGACCGGAGGGGGTCTTGGGGTCGAGAGATGATGATCCAACCCCTAGACTAAAAGGGGTCCCGGGGTGGGATGATGCCGGTGCACCCCGAGATCGGAGGGGGTCTCGGGATCGAGAGATGATGATCCCACCCCGAGACCGAAAGGGGTCCCGGGGTGGGATGATGCCGATGCACCCCGAGACCGGAGAGGGTCTCGGGGTCGAGGGATGACGATCCCACCCCGAGACCGAAAGGAGTCCCGGGGGTGGGATGATGCTGGTGCACCCCGAGACCGGAGGGGGTCTCGGGGTGGAGGGATGACTATCCCACCCCGAGACCGAAAGGGGTCCCGGGGGTGGGATGATGCCGGTGCACCCCGAGACCGGAGGGGTCTCGGGGTCGAGAGATGATGATCCCACCCCGAGACCGAAAGGGGTCGCAGGGGTGGGATGACGCTGGTGCACCCTGAGACCGGAGGGGGTCTCGGGGTCGAGGGATGACGATCCCACCCCGAGATCAAAACGGGTCCCGGGGGTGGAATGATGCTGGTGCACCCCGAGACCGGAGGGGGCCTCGGGGTCGATAGATGACGATCCCACCCCGAAACCGAAATGGGTCCCGGGGGTGGGATGATGCTGGTGCACCCCGAGATCCCACCCCGAGACCGAAAGGTATCCCGGGGTGGGATGATGCTGGTGCACCCCGAGACCGGAGGGGGTCTCGGGGTCGAGAGATGACGATCCCACCCCGAAACCGAAATGGGTCCCGGGGGTGGGATGATGCCGGTGCACCCCGAGACCGGAGGGGGTCTCGAGGTCGAGAGATGATGATCCCACCCCGAGACTGAAAGGGGTCCCGAGGGTGGGATGATGCTGGTGCACCCCGAGACCGGAGGGGGTCTCGGGGTCGAGAAATGATGATCCCACCCTGAGACCAAAAGGGGTCCCGGGGGTGGGATGATGCTGGTGCACCTCGAGACCGGAGGGGGTCTCGGGGTCGAGAGATGACGATCCCACCCCGAGATCGAAAGGGGTCCTGGGGGTGGGATGATGCCGGTGCATCCCGAGACTGAAGGGGGTCTCGAGGTCGAGAGATGATGATCCCACCCCGAGACCGAAAGGGGTCCCGGGAGTGGGATGATGCTGGTGCACCCCGAGACCGGAGGGGGCCTCGGGGTCGAGAGATGATGATCCCACCCGACCGAAATGGGTCCCAAGGGGGCCTCGGGGTCGAGAGATGATGATCCCACCCCGAGATCGAAAGGGGTCCCGGGAGTGGGATGACGCTGGTGCACCCCGAGACCGGAGGGGGTCGGGGTCGAGAGATGACGATCCCACCCCGAGACCGAAAGGGGTCCCGGGGGTGGGATGATGCCGGTGCACCCCGAGACCGGAGGGGGTCTCGGGGTCGAGAGATGATGATCCCACCCCGAGACCGAAAGGGGTTCCGGGGGTGGGATGATGCTGGTGCACCCCGAGACCGGAGGGGGCCTCGGGGTCGAGAGATGATGATCCGACCCCGAGACCAAAAGGGGTCCCGGGGTAGGATGATGCTGGTGCACCCCGAGACCGAAGGGGGTCTCGGGGTCGGGGCTATCGGCCTTGAAGCTGTCGGCCTCGGAGCTGTCGGCCTTGGGTGTGCGTGGCTTTTGAGGCCATAAACGCTACCGTGGCCGAAGGGCCCTTTGGAGGCCAAAAGTGGAGCTCTGTCGGTTTCCTTCACGATTCTCTAACGGCGTTGGATCAGCCACATCACTATTAATTCTAATACCTTAGGTCACTAGGAATTTTCTGTTGTTTTGATAGTAAATCATCATATAATTTTTATCTCTTGGGAGTCTTCCTTCAGAGTTTATCAAAATCAACTTTAACGAAAGTGTTCGGAGAAGACAAACTGATTCAGCTTTTATTATCCGAAGGACTGATGGTGCTTTATTTGTCGGCTGGTGGCTTTGGCATATTAGACTCATCTGTCCATATGACAAAACTTTATGCAACCTGGGTTGGTATCTCCTATGCTACTCGGATTCTTCATGCTCATTGTTTTCTCATTGAGAAGGATTCTCTTGCTGTCATCCGATGGCTTTAGAAGGAAAGCTGTTGTCAAGGCCTCGTCAATCTACTGATTCATGATATCTGATCTATTTTTGGGAATGTGTACAGAGTTCAGATCCGTCATATCTATCGTGAAGTCAACTCTGCGGCTGACTGGATGGTGGCCTCTGTGGCCCATCATGCTAGATTTTGGATTTGGAATCAGGATGATCCATGTTCCCTTGTCCTTAAACAAATTTTGTATTCTGACATATCGGAGCTGACTCACACTAAAATAATATGATTATCCGTTTGTATCAAAAAAAAACTTTAAACCCATCTACTAATTTAATTAATTTATTAATAAAATTAATTAAATTATATAATATAAAATTAAAATAAAATTTAATAAATAATAAATAATTTTAAATTATAAGCTTATAATATTTTTATTTTTTAAATATATAATTTTTAACTCATAATGCAATATTCTTATCATACATCACAATTTATAGAATGTTCATGCCATACAACTTTGGATCGGTTCTAATAATATGTGTAACAGACTAAATTTACTTACTAATCAATTAATTTATTAACAAATAAAAATTTATACAATCCAAAACTTGAATGTAAGTTAATGAATAAAAAATAAATTTAAATATATAATATATTTTTTTTCAATTTTTAATTATTTTAGAAATGTTACATAAGGTCCGCAAGTACCTTGGGACTCCTAAACAATCTAAGCTTTTCAATCCTCTTGCCCCAAGACAACCTAAGCTTCCAAAAGGACTGCAAGATATGTACACGTATCACCAGGAAAGCATTGGCGAACAATTTGAACGACAGGTGGGCCGAACTGGGCCCAAGATTTTCTTTTAAATATTGTGAGGGTATTTTAATAGCATGAAACCAATTGTTTAAAATTAGATTCGACGAGCCATGCATAATTTTAATGAAACCTTATCCTTGGAGCAATCATTGAAATTTTAATAAACCAAAATGATGCAAGCATGGTTTAATAAGTCTAATAATGAGCAATTTTCTTTTACATTATCAGTAGACATCTCCACCAGAGAAGTTGCTCCTTGGGGAAAAAAAGAACCCACGCTCAGAGTTCGATCCTTCCGACAAGAACATGTGCATGCCTTGCCAATGGCTGACTGCATCTATTATGGATTCTATCGTTCTTTCAGCGCTACGTGGCAACCAATAACATACTCCAAACAGACGAAATTATGGTCTCGGTTGGAGACTTTTTGGATTTTAACGGTAGGCCGGCTATGTTGACCAATTAATATATTTACCTTACCGTATAGGATTAAAATGGTATGAGATTATCCATCCAATCTCATAATGTTGCGTTTTATACATGAACAAGTAATCTTGAATAGTGACATGAATTACCTATAAAATAGGTTACCATTTGATAGGTTAACAGACTAGTAATATTGGTTATTTGGTATGCACAAGTAATGCTATAATATTAATGTGTTTGGTACGATAATTATTACCAGTCATATAACATCATATTTTAAATTAAATTTATTAAAAATTGATATATTATTATATATTTGATTTAAAAAATGATATTTATAAATGATAATGTTTAAAAAAATTATATTTATAAATAATATTTAAAGCAATGAGGATGCAGGGGCCATCGATCTAAAGAAGTTTAACGGTGTTCAACAGCGGGGCGACGGAGATTCACGATCCAACTCTGCGTGAAAGAGGGTATGGACCTTCCATATGAAGGCTCCAATGAGATCAAGAAAATGCAAGTAGAGAGCAACCAAGCTCGAGCAGCCTTCTTCAGGGTGGCCGGGAAGGCAATGCACATAAGCGAGTCAGTGGCCCCCTGGACTTGCATGAGTACCTTATAGCTTTCCAAATGGTCTAGGGGGTCTGTGGTCCCGTCGTATGGACTAGCTGGGAAAGGCGGAACCTGGTGGAGATGGGTTCCTCCATGATGCGGTGAGACAAGGGAGGCCGGCTGTCGTAGTCTGTTTTCGGCAGGTGGGTGATCCAACGGCTAAGCTCCTCCAAGCTCTGATTATACTCATCGAGTCGACGCTCGGCTCGACGAGGCATCCAGCCATCAAAGGAACCCTCCCCCGAAGATTCGGAAGACGAAGAATGGGGCGGCGATGCCGACGGGGGCGCTCCGCCTCCTTCCCATGCCGCCGCTTAGAAGAGACACTAGCGTAGCGGGAAGGAAACCGATGTCTCTTAGAGGTTTCACGGTGGTGAGGCTTGGTCGAAGATCGATGGTGGCGATCCACAAGAACTGGCGATCTCCGCCGGGAGGAATGCTGGCTGGGTTGCACCACCCTCGGGACAGATAGATTCGGCTCCGGCTGCTGCGCGGCCGCCTGCTGGTGCTGCAGGCCCTGAACCGCCGCCGCCAAAGACTGGACTTGCATGGCCAGGGCAGTGAATCGATCTTCCTGGAGCTGTTGTGGAGCAGGCGCAGGAGCATCGACCTGAGGAGTAGAAGGCCCAGCCCCCCGGGGGTGCAGCGGCTCCGAAATACTGGCTGCGAGAGCCGGGGGGGCCTCCGCGGGTGGACCGGCCCCGCGGCGCTGCCCCCCAGCGCGACCGGCTGAAACTCCCTTCGTCCGGGTCGTCACCATGGCTTCAAGAGCATGAGGAGAGGGAAAAGGAAGCTGCTGGTTCGATGTCTTTCTTTTTTCTTCCCCCCTTCCTGGCGCGCCAATCTGATGACGCCAAGTCACCTTCTTCAAATGTCAGGGAAGACAGACGTCCTTCTCCTCGGACTCCTGCAAGAAAAGTCCCTGGAGACCGGTTGTTCCGGTGGGGACCCTCCGATGCTCAAGTCAGTCACTTGGGATCAGACAAGAACCGCTCAGCGGAAAGGAGCTAAGACAATTAGGGTTTTGCTAGGAAGAAGAAAGCTAGAAAACCAGAGTTCGGATCCTTACAGTGCGGGCGCATATTTTTATACCTGTCCGAATATCCCATCTTACTGTTTTGGAAGATCGCCGTCGTACCATCACTGTGCGGACTGGAAGTGTCCCGCGCTACCTGTCAACATGATATCACATGTGTCTAACAGCCGCGGTGGTATTTGGTACGCGCCGTTGCTTGATATGACCGCGCACAGTTGCAAATGGTAGCAAATCGTACGCCGTAATGGAGCACGGTCACACAGAGGAACATGCAGCGCGCCATACGCCATTATGAGGCATGGCCCTCCGTAAGGGGGTGCAATCACGGGCGTACGGAGAATCACGGGGCGTGCCATGTGGCCCGGAGCCGTCATTTGGCTCGAAGGTCAGACTGCGTGCTGATCGCTGATGATACCCACGTACCCCAAGACCGAAGGGGGGTTTCGGGTAGAGATATGGTGGTCCCACCCTGAGACCGAAAGGGGTCCCGGGGGTGGGACGATGCTGGTGCACCCCGAGACCGGAGGGGGTCTCGGGGTCGAGAGATGACGATCCCACCCTGAGACCGAAAGGGATCCCGGGGGTGGGATGACGCTGGTGCACCCTGAGACCGAAGGGGGTCTCAGGGTCGAGAGATGACGATCCCACCCCGAGACCGAAAGGGGTCCCAGGGGTGGGATGATGCTGGTGCACCCCGAGACCGGTGGGGGTCTCGGGGTCGAGAAATGACGATCCCACCCCGAGACCAAAAGGGGACCCGGGGTGGGATGATGCCGGTGCACCCCGAGACCGGAGGGGGTCTCGGGGTCAAGAGATGACGATCCCACCCCGAGACCGAAAGGGGTCCTGGGGTGGGATGATGCTGGTGCACTCCGAGACCCGGTCCTGGGGGTGGGATGATGCTGGTGCACCCCGAGATCGGAGGGGGTCTCGGAGTCGAGAGATGACGATCCCACCCCGAAACCAAAACGGATCCCGGGGGTGGGATGATGCTGGTGCACCCTGAGACCGAAGGGGGTCTCGGGGTCGAGAGTTGACGATCCCACCCCGAGACCGAAAAGGGTCCCGGGGGTGGGATGATGCTGGTGCACCACAAGACCGGAGGGGGTCTCAGGGTCGAGAAATGACGATCCCACCCCGAGACCGAAAGGGGTCCCGGGGGTGGGATGATGCTGGTGCACCCCGAGACTAAAGGGGGTCTCGAAGTCGAGAGATGACGATCCCACCCCGAAACCAAAACGGATCCCGGGGGTGGGATGATGCTGGTGCACCCCGAGACCGAAGGGGGTCTCGGGGTCGAGAGTTGATGATCCCACCCCGAGGCCGAAAGGGGTCCCGGAGGTGGGATGATGCTGGTGCACCACAAGACCGGAGGGGGTCTCGGGGTCGAGAAATGACGATCCCACCCCGAGACCGAAAGGGGTCCCGGGGGTGGGATGATGCCGGTGCACCCCGAGACCGGAGGGGGTCTCGGGTTGGGGTCTCGGGGTCGAGAGATGATGATCCCACCCCGAGACCGAAAGGGGTCCCGAGGGTGGGATGATGCTAGTGCACCCCGAGACCGGAGGGGTTCTCGGGGTCGAGAGATGATGATCCAACCCCTAGACTAAAAGGGGTCCCGGGGGTGGGATGATGCCGGTGCACCCCGAGATCGGAGGGGGTCTCGGGATCGAGAGATGATGATCCCACCCCGAGACCGAAAGGGGTCCCGGGGGTGGGATGATGCCGATGCACCCCGAGACCGGAGAGGGTCTCGGGGTCGAGGGATGACGATCCCACCCCGAGACCGAAAGGGGTCCCGGGGGTGGGATGATGCCGGTGCACCTCGAGACCGGAGGGGGTCTCGGGGTGGAGGGATGACTATCCCACCCCGAGACCGAAAGTGGTCCCGGGGGTGGGATGATGCCGGTGCACCCCGAGACCGGAGGGGGTCTCGGGGTCGAGAGATGATGATCCCACCCCGAGACCGAAAGGGGTCCCGGGGGTGGGATGACGCTGGTGCACCCTGAGACCGGAGGGGGTCTCGGGGTCGAGGGATGACGATCCCACCCCGAGATCGAAACGGGTCCCGAGGGTGGGATGATGCTGGTGCACCCCGAGACCGGAGGCGGCCTCGGGGTCGAGAGATGATGATCCCACCCCAAGACCGAAAGGGATCCCGGGGGTGGGATGATGCTGGTGCACCCCGAGACCGGAGGGGGTCTCGGGGTCGAGAGATGACGATCCCACCCCGAGACCGAAATGGGTCCCGGAGGTGGGATGATGCCGGTGCACCCCGAGACCGGAGGGGGTCTCGAGGTCGAGAGATGATGATCCCACCCCGAGACCGAAAGGGGTCCCGAGGGTGGGATGATGCTGGTGCACCCCGAGACCGGAGGGGGTCTCGGGGTCGAGAAATGACGATCCCACCCTGAGACCAAAAGGGGTCCCGGGGGTGGGATGATGCTGGTGCACCTCGAGACCGAAGGGGGTCTCGGGGTCGAGAGATGACGATCCCACCCCGAGATCGAAAGGGGTCCTGGGGGTGGGATGATGCCGGTGCATCCCGAGACCGGAGGGGGTCTCGAGGTCGAGAGCTGATGATCCCACCCTGAGACCGAAAGGGGTCCCGGGGGTGGGATGATGCTGGTGCACCCCGAGACCGGAGGGGGCCTCGGGGTCGAGAGATGATGATCCCATCCCGAGACCGAAATGGGTCCCGAGGGGGCCTCGAGGTCGAGAGATGATGATCCCACCCCGAGACCGAAAGGGGTCCCGGGAGTGGGATGACGCTGGTGCACCCCGAGATCGGAGGGGGTCTCGGGGTCGAGAGATGACGATCCCACCCCGAGACCGAAAGGGGTCCCGGGGGTGGGATGATGCCGGTGCACCCCGAGACCGGAGGAGGTCTCGGGGTCGAGAGATGATGATCCCACCACGAGACCGAAAGGGGTTCCGGGGGTGGGATGATGCTGGTGCACCCCGAGACCGGAGGGGGCCTCGGGTCGAGAGATGATGATCCCACCCCGAGACCAAAAGGGGTCCCGGGGTAGGATGATGCTGGTGCACCCCGAGACCGAAGGGGGTCTCGGGGTCGGAGCTATCGGCCTTGAAGCTGTCGGCCTTGGGTGTGCGTGGCTTTTGAGGCCATAAACGCTACCGTGGCCGAACGGCCCTTTGGAGGCCAAAAGTGGAGCTCTGTTGGTTTCCTTCACGATTCTCTAACGGCGTTGGATCAACCACATCACTATTAATTCTAATACCTTAGGTCACTAGGAATTTTCTGTTGTTTTGATAGTAAATCATCATATAATTTTATCTCTTGGGAGTCTTCCTTCAGAGTTTATCAAAATCAACTTTAACGAAAGTGTTCGGAGAAGACAAACTGATTCAGCTTTCATTATCCGAAGGACTGATGGTGCTTTATTTGTCGGCTGGTGGCTTTGGCATATTAGACTCATCTATCCATATGACAAAACTTTATGCAACCTGGGTTGGTATCTCCTATGCTACTCGGATTCTTCATGCTCATTGTTTTCTCATTGAGAAGGATTCTCTTGCTGTCATCCGATGGCTTTAGAAGGAAAGCTGTTGTCAAGGCCTCGTCAATCTACTGATTCATGATATCTGATCTATTTTTGGGAATGTGTACAGAGTCCAGATCCGTCATATCTATCGTGAAGTCAACTCTGCGGCTGATTGGATGGTGGCCTCTATGGCCCATCATGCTAGATTTTGGATTTGGAACCAGGATGATCCATGTTCCCTTGTCCTTAAACAAATTTTGTATTCTGACATATCGGAGCTGACTCGCACTAAAATAATATGATTATTCGTTTGTATCAAAAAAAACTTTAAACCCATCTACTAATTTAATTAATTTATTAATAAAATTAATTAAATTATATAATATAAAAATTAAAATAAAATTTAATAAATAATAAATAAATTTAAATTATAAGCTTATAATATTTTTATTTTTTAAATATTATAATTTTTAACTCATAATGCAATATTCTTATCAT
The DNA here is from genome assembly GCA_900491605.1 of Calamus simplicifolius. Lineage (NCBI taxonomy): Eukaryota > Viridiplantae > Streptophyta > Magnoliopsida > Arecales > Arecaceae > Calamus > Calamus simplicifolius. The sequence goes on from UESW01004008.1 coordinate 1,334,176, forward strand.
ACATCACAATTTATAGAATGTTCATGCCATACAACTTTGGATCAGTTCTAATAATATGTGTAACAGACTAAATTTACTTACTAATCAATTAATTTATTAACAAATAAAAATTTATACAATCCAAAAACTTGAATGTAAGTTAATGAATAAAAAATAAATTTAAATATATAATATATTTTTTTTTCAATTTTTAATTATTTTAGAAATGTTACATAAGGTCCGCAAGTACCTTGGGACTCCTAAACAATCTAAGCTTTTCAATCCTCTTGCCCCAAGACAACCTAAGCTTCCAAAAGGACTGCAAGATATGTACACGTATCACCAGGAAAGCATTGGCGAACAATTTGAACGACAGGTGGGCCCAACTGGGCCCAAGGTTTTCTTTTAAATATTGTGAGGGTATTTTAATAGCATGAAACCAATTGTTTAAAATAAGATTCGACGAGCCCTGCATAATTTTAATGAAACCTTATCCTTGGAGCAATCATTGAAATTTTAATAAACCAAAATGATGCAAGTCTAATAATGAGCAATTTTCATTATTAGACATCTCCACCAGAGAAGTTGCTCCTTGGGGAAAAAAAGAACCCACGCTCAGAGTTCGATCCTTCCACAATGGCACTGATGGATTCTATCGTTCTTTCAGCGCTACGTGGCAACCAATAACTTACTTCAAACAGACGAAATTATGGTCTCAGTTGGAGACTTTTTGGATTTAACGATAGGCCGGCTATGTTGACCAATTAATATATTTACCTTACCGTATAGGATTAAAATGGTATGAGATTATCCAATCCAATCTCATAAGGTACATGCGTTTTATACATCTAACAAGTATATCTTGAATAGTGATAATATATATTTATTTAAAAAAATGATATTTATAAATGATAATATTTAAAAAAATTATATTTATAAATAATATTTAAAGCAATGAGGATGCAGGGACCATCGATCTAAAGAATTTAACGGTGTTCAGCAGCGGGGCGATAGAGATTCATGATCCGACTCCGCGTGAAAGAGGATATGGACCTTCATATGAAGGCTCCAATGAGATCAAGAAAATGCAAGTAGAGAGCGACCAAAAGGATAATCTTTTCAAAAAATTATAAGATTATCACATCTTTGATAATATCAAACCTAATTATCTGGTATGCTTCTTTTAAATTACTGATAATCTGAATAGAATATCTGTTAACACTCACTAAAATTTATTTAAAAAAAAAAAAGAGAGAAAGAACCGGTCAGTCAATACTGTGATTTTTGATATAAAATACCAATAAAATGATGTGGCCCATAACTTATCAATTTACTTTCAAGGATTGAATTAAAAATCCAATCTTATCTATACCGTCATACCAAACTGCTCGTTAAAAATGTCTCGGTAACCAATTGAAACGGACCTAAACCTAGAGACCTCAAATTCAACAATGATGCATGAAATTGGCTCCCTGAATGTTCTTACTTGTATAAAAATGAAAGATGTACTTGTTTCTTAAAAAAAAAAAAATTTACAAGAGACGCTTTGTGATTGCACCTTAATTTCTTTTTCAAAAAAGAATTGAAAAAAATTATTTGGACTTGGTCAGTGATCACCTATAATACGCTTACGTTGGTACGACCTTGGATGCTAATCCAGCAGCTCTTACGGGCACGTACAACTTTCAAGAAAGGGACATGCTTTATCCTACCAATAAAACATGAAAATTTGGTTGGCAGTGCTGGCCTGGAGAGTTGATGATTAACCTTCTTACGTACTGAACTTTTCTCCATGAGACGCGTCTCAATCCTCCCAATGGCATAACGGGGGAATGTTTTTGTGTATCAAATCAGAGCCTCATAAGATAGTTAGTTCAGTACGTTTGTCAACTTTGCATTAATGAAAATCCTTAATGGAAATGACAACCATTCATGCTTTTACTCTTAATCTATGCATGCAAAAAATCAATTGCAAAATAACCAAAGAATATTAAGGCTAAGATCGATCATATTTCCAAGAGCAAAAAAAAGTTCGATCTGGAGGTTTGGATGATGATGGTTGTTTGAGAATTATTAGAGAACTAAAGGCTAAGATTATCATTTGAATAGAGTGGTTATAAGATTAAAGAGGCCAAATAGAAAAGGATTCAATTGCCACCTTTTTTTAATATATTTTTCGAAATAGACCTTAAATTCAAGCTCTTCAATGGTACTCTCTATAATGCTTTTATACCCTAAAAACAGACAAAAACATCATAGAGTTTGCCAATAATAATAATAATAAAAAAAATCTTGGAGGGAGGAAGTATTTTTTTGTCTCATCATAGAATAGATTAGGATGCAATAGGGCTATGTACTAGCAACATGGGGTTATCTACTAGCAACATGTGGCACAGGGACAGAAGGATGGAATCAGGTTTGTTATAAAACAATATTTTAGAAAGGGTGAGGTTGTTGAAACCCACACTTAAATTAAGTTGCTGCAATCACAAGTATGAAAATAAAATAACGAGAACACTTTAAAGAGAAATTATGATAAATGGATGGAATGCAAACAGAAGTGGACTGCAGAACTAAATGCTTTATTCATCTAATCTGCTACATAAATAGACAAAAAATACATAATTGACTCCACAACCCAAAAGGATGCTAACATTAACCTTATCATAAAACCAGACACTAAGTATTAGAAACTTGACTAGTCAAGGACTACACCAAAGACTTCAAATAGACTCCCAACTACGTAGACACAGCAGTTACTTTAACTAAACACATAATCACAATCTAAACTCATCATAAATTTCAGCATTAATTATTAACACACTTCCCCTATGCAGAGCTTTACAGTATCTGACAATTCTCTCAAATGTATAAATTTCTCAAAAGGAAGTGGCTTTTTGAGTAAGTCAGCCACTTGCTCATTGATGCTGCAATATGCCATTTTGATGCTTCCATTTACCACAAGTTCCCTTATAAAGTGATGCCAAGTTTCCATATGTCTTGTACAATTGTGGTGCATCAAATTCTTTGCATTGCAATTGTAAATTGATTGTCACAATAAATGATTGTTGCCTCTGCTTGATATTATTTCATATCTTCTAGGATCCTTTATGGTCAAATCGCTTGACGAGCTGCTAAAGTTGTAGCCATGTATTCAACTTCTAAAGATGACAGTCCTGTAGATGGATGCTTTCTTGAGCTCCAGACAATGAAATTTGATCCAATGGCAGAAACATAGCTTGTAATGTTTTTCAATTATCAATGGAACATTCTCAATCACTATCTAAATAGCCACACAATTTAAAGATGTTAGCACAAGCATACCAAATGCCATATGACATTTTTCCTTTTAAATATCTCAGCACCATTTTGGTGGCCCCATATGTTAGAAAACTATTAACAATCTACACAATATTACATAGAGTTAATAGTTAGGATCTTTTTTATTACCTCCAGCCATTGCTTTCGATCTACCTCTAGAAGATATGAATCAGGATTTTGATCTTTCTCTCGATGAATCTTGATCTTCCTCCTCTCGATGGATCTTGATCTTCCTCTCGATGGATCTTGATTTCCTCTTGGGGAACCTTGATTGAGTGCTTCCAATCAATGAGCTATCGCACTCGATGGTGTATGCCCTCAGGATATGCTCTTGATCAGGGACCCAATACCTCCGCTTCTTTCTGGTTTTTTATTTCGATGACATTATTATTTTTTTATCGAAAGCCTTAGAAGGGATCTCTATTTAAAGAGATATCTTAATTCCCTTCCACCGCCTACTCCCATCAAGTATGCGTTTAAGCATTTAACACTATTTAATCCACCGCAGGCGTTTAAGCGTTTAACACTATTTAAGAGATTCTGTTACCACTCATTAACCAGTGGATGGGATAGAGAATTATCCAACGATTAAGCTAAAATAAGACCATCTTCTAAACGGGATACTACATTCTCCCACTTGGTCCGTATATTTTTATCTTAATCCACAATTCTCAATACTGAACAAGAAACCAATACATAAATCATAGCGATAGGTCCTCTATAATTGAGTATTATCTTCTATGTATTACAATGCATTCAATTTCTTTACCACTATTCCAAATGTGACAACATAACAAAATGAATAAACCATATGTTTATTCAGAGTCCAAAAGAAAAGTTTGTCATTTCTCGAAAGTCAAATAATGTGTACACCTGAATGAGAAATAAACAAATAATTGAATAAGAGTTTCTTTGTACAAATTGTTATCCATACAATTATATCATGGAACCAACTCCCATTCTTATCATATGATCCTTAAAATTCTTAATTGGCATGCCTTTAGTCAAAGGATCAGCTATCATCAATTCAGTGCTAACGTGTTCTATGACCACTTTATTTTCTTTCATACGTTCTCTTATGGCTAAATACTTAATGTCGATATGTTTACTTCGACTACCACTCTTATGGTTTTTAGCCAAAAATACAGCAGCTGAATTGTCACAGTACAGTTTAATTGGCCTAGCAATAGAGTCAACAATTCTAAGCCCTAAGATGAAACTCTTCAACCATACACCTTGCGATGTAGCCTCAAAACAAGCAACGAACTCTGCTTCCATAGTAGAGGTAGCAGTCAAAGTCTGCTTTGCACTCCTCCATGATATGGCTCCACTAGCTAACATAAATATAAATTCTGATGTTGATGATATTGATTTTCGAGAATCAACGCAGCCAGCAAAGTCTGAATCTGAGTAGTCCTCTATCTCCAAATGATCAGTTCGTCTATACATGAGCATGTAGTCCTTGGTCCTTGAACATACCTCATGACCTTTTTAGCAGCTCTCCAGTGGTCTAAACCTGGATTACTCTGATATCTTTCCCAACATTCTACTGCAAATGCAATGTCAGGTCTTGTGCAAACCTGAGCATACATTAGGCTTCCGACAGCTGAAGCATATGGAATGTTGTGCATCTGTTCCCGTTCAAGTTCATTTTTAGGGCACTGGTTCAAAGCGAACTTGTCACCCTTCACTATAGGTGCAACACTTGGTGAACAATTTTTCATCTAAAATCTCTCCAAGACTTTATTGATATAAGTTTCTTGAGACAATCCTAAAATGCCTCGAGATCTTTCTCTATGGATCTTAATGCCAATGACATAAGATGCCTCACTCATACCTTTCATATCAAAATTTTTGGAGAGAAATTGTTTCACCTCATATAGCAACCCTTTATCATTGGTTGCAAGTAGAATGTCATCCACATATAGGACCAAGAAAAAATTTTGCTCCCACTAACCTTCTGGTATATACATTGATCCATGATGTTCTCTTCAAAACCAAAGGAAGAGATCACATCATGAAATTTTAAATACCACTGACGTGAGGCTTGTTTCAATCCATATATATGGATTTCTTAAGCTTGCAAACCAAATGCTCACTATCACCAGAGAAAAATCCTTCAGGCTGTTTCATGTAAACCTCTTCCTTAGATCTCCATTAAGGAATGCAATTTTCACATCCATTTGATGTAACTCAAAATCAAAATGAGCTACCAATGCCATAATTATTCGAGAGAATCTTTCTTGGATACAGGAGAAAATGTCTCCGTGTAGTCGATTCCTTCCCTCTGAGTGAATCCTTTGGCAACGAGTCTTGCTTTATATCTTTCAATGTTGCCTTGTGAGTCTTTCTTTATTTTAAAGACCCATCTACATCCAATGGCTTTTACACCATCAGGCAACTCAACAAGATCCCAGACTCGGTTAGATGCCATAGATTCCATCTCGTCCTTCATGGCATTGTACCACAAGTTTGATTCCTTAGAACTCATGGCTTGTGAAAACGTTTCAGGATCATTTTCGGCTCCAATGTTATAGTCAGATTCATGTAGATACACAATATAATCACCATGAATTGCTGATTTCTTTATTCTAGTTGATCTTCTTAATGTTGTATCAATGACCTCTTGAAGAGTATCTTGCACAACTAATTGTTGATGAACAACATGATCTTCTAGATTACCATCAGCTTGTGAAATCTCAATGACTGGTTGTTGAGCACTTAATTGAGTTTGAGGAGTGCTATAAATAACAACCAATCCCTCACTTGAAGTGGAAGCTGGAATATCTGAATGATCTTTCTCAGAAGAAGCCAAATACTGAGATTGATCACTTCCACTGATCAAGTCATTCTCAAGAAATTTTGCATTTCTTGATTCCACAATCCTAGTGCTGTGAGATGGACAATAAAATCTATAACCCATGGACTTCTCAGCATATCCAATAAAATATCCACTAATAGTCCTTGGGTCTAGTTTCTTTTCTTGTGGATTATAGACTCTTACTTTAGATGGGCATCCCCAAACACGTATATGTTGCAAACTTGGTTTTCAACCTTTAAATAACTCAAATGGCATTTTGGAAATAGCCTTGGTTGGAACCCAATTTAATATATACATAGCAGTTTTAAGAGCTTCAGTCCATAAGGATTTAGGTAGGTTGGAGCTGACAATCATGCTCCTTACCATGTCCAATAATGTCCGATTTCTCCTTTCAGCTACACCGTTTTGGTCAGGAGACCCTGGCATGGTGTATTGAAACAATTCCATTTTCTTCAAGAAACCGAGCAAACGGACCAGGTGCTTGTCCATTCTCAGTGTATCTACCATAATATTCTCCACCTCTATCTGACCTCACGATTTTAATTTGCTTGCCGCATTGTTTCTCTACTTCTGCCTTAAATACCTTAAAGGCATCTAATGCTTCGTTCTTATTATGAAGTAGGTAGAGATACATATATCGTGAATAGTCATCAATAAATGAGATGAAGTATCTCTGACCATACGAGTCCATATCTAGGCTACAGATATCCGTATGTATGATCTCCAGTATTTCCGAACTTCTCTTGGCATCTTTCTTGGACTTATTGGTTTGCTTTCCCTTTATGCAGTTCACACAAGTGCCAAAATCAGTAAAATCAAGAGTATCAAGTACTCCATCTTTTACTAATCTTTTAATTCTCTCAATGGAGATATGACCTAATCTCTGATGCCACAAAATAGAGGAATTCACATTCATAACACATCTTTTCATACCAGTTTGGGTGTGCATCACATTATAGGTGGTATTATTTTTTAAATTAATTTGAAAAAGATTGTCGGACAATGTACCATTCCCAATAAGCTTAGATTTATAAAATAAATCAATAGAGCTTTTATTAAAATTAAAGGAGCATCCTGCTGGTACAAGCATTGACACTGAAATCAAATTTCTAGAGAAACTTAGAATATAAAATGTCTTTTCCAAATCTAAAACAAAACCATAATCTAAAATAAGTCTGCACGTCCCAATCGCTTCCACATGTGAACCCATCTTGTTTCTTGAATAGATGCTCTGTTCACTTCCCAATGGTTTCCTTTGATTTAGAAAACCTTACAAGGTATTTGAAATATGGATTGTAGAACCAGAATCAATCCACCATGTGTTATGACATATAACCAAATTGGATTCATGACATACGAATGAGGTTAGAGTACCTTTCTTGTCAAGCCAAGCTTTGAATTTGAGACAATCTTTCTTTATATGCCCTTTCTTCTTGCAAAAGAAGCACTTGGACTCCTTCTTATCTTCTGTATGGATGGATACTTTACCCTTTCCTTTGCGTTTGGCTTTGGGAGCTTTAGTCTTTCTCTGAGTGACTAAATGTGCACTTTCTCCCATTTCCAAAATCAGCCTCCCTTCCTCTTGAACACACATGGTCAGAAGTTCATTAATTGACCATTTGTCCTTATGTGTGTTGTAAGATATTTTGAAGGGACTATACTGCTGTGGAAGTGAGCTCAAAATAAAATGCACCAAGAAAGATTCTAACATCTCAACCTCTAGGGATTTCAACTGAGCCGTAATGTCCCTCATCTTCATGATGTGCTCACGCATACCTCCAACAGTAGTGAGCTTCATTGATGACAATTTTGTCATTAGGGTGCTAGCCGGTGCCTTATCTGAAGACTCAAATTGTGCATCAATCACCTTCAGAAGTTCCTTGACATTTTTGCACTCAGGAATTTAACCACGTATACTAGCAGAAATCTTAGTACGTATGAACATCATACTGAGGCAATTGGATCGCTCCCATCGTTCATACGCAGCAATCTCAGCCTAAGTGCTAGTAGATATAACCGAATGTGGTTCATCCTTCCTGATAGCATAGTCAATATCCATGCACCCTAATTGAAAAAGAATTCTCTCCTTCCATAATTTATAATTATCACCACTTAAATCGGGAACATCACATTTCATATCAGAAATATTAACAAGCAAAATAGCTGCATAAAAAAAAATGATGTTCATGTAACTGAATTTGAGGCATATAACTTGATGTCATGTCTTACCAATGTAAACATGCAATAACATGAATCAATAACATACAATAACTACTTGTGGGCTAAGTTATTATACTCAAATAGACTCATTAACTTAATGATGTGACTAACAAATTATATTCCTTTCTTAATTCCTATGGGTAATTAAAAAATAATTTGTTATCGCATCCTAATTAATTATATTAGTGCAATAAAAATTCCTGTGGGATAAGATTCATTACATTAATATAATTAGTCACAATTAATGTCATCTAACCTTATGTGATCTTTGCAACTCAATATATAATTTTGATTAATCAAAGATGCTGTGGCTACTCCTCAATTAATCAAAATCATATTGATCACATGACATTCGAATCCCATTATATACATATAGATTAACCAATTTAGCATGATTATTAGGTAGTAATCTTAATCAATGTAACATTTCCAAATCAAGATCTGGGTTAATCAAATTGGCCAGGCCAGTGAAAGAGAAGTGAGGGTCCCCCATTGCTTTCCTTAGGTCAGTCAACGGAACCAATTAAGTAACCACAATCTCTTTACTTTTCTAGACACCAATTGACCAATTAGACCTTGAAAGGATTTGCACTGTGATTTTCACACTACCACCAAATTCATGCATAGAATAAATCTAGTATGCAAAATAGAGGACAACATTTCAATTATCTATTTAATGAATTTTTAAATTTATCATCTTAAAAAAAATTTTGTTAATTAAAACACGTCCGACCGTAGCTCATTATTCCCTCGGGCCAGTCTATGCAAAATACCGTAGGCATAGAGACTCAGGAGGCGTATTTTAATATAAAAATTTATTTTAAACTTAAGAAATAAATGATAAAACCAATCAATTTGATTTTAAATCTCTTGAGAAAACCGAAGGACCCATAGGCAAGAAAATCGAAACCGCAACAGACGTTTTCTCTTTTTAATAGGTCACCGCATGTGGTTATAAAAGCCACTTTTTTCTCTTACGTTACCGCTCCGTTCGTGTGCAAAAATCGAAACCTGATGGAAGAAAATCAGGATGGCCAAGAAAAATGGAACAAACAGAGGAAAAACGGCCACGTAGATATGAACTGAGAGCGGCCAAAAAAAAAAATCTGTGATGTGACAAAACCGAAAACGCACGGGATTCTTTCCTTTTGAACAAAATATGTTTCCAAACAGGCAATGTTTTCTAATATTGAGCTATAAATTTGGTTGCTCAAAATTATCGAAACCATAAATGTAGGATTAAAAAGAAAAAAACCGAAGAGTAACCACCTCTCAAACAAACTTCATGACGATCATTAACTCTCCCGGATATATAGGTAGTTGGGTAAAACGCACTAAGGTACTACCAATAGCCTCCCTTTGGTGTGTCCCTAATATCCCTACCACACATTCGTTGGGTCAAATAATCCAGGGTACTACCAGTAGCCTCCCCTTGGATTATCCCTATGTGAGAGAAATAGATACCATAAAAAAACCTCCAAACAATAAAATAATCAAATCTGAAATGCTCATAATAAAAAACAAGGCAGAGGTATAAAGCTCTGATACCAACTGTTAGAAAACTATTAACAATCTACACAATATTGCATAGAGTTAATAGTTATGATCTTTTTTATTACCTCCAGCCATTGCTTTTGATCTACCTCTAGAAGATCTGAATCAGAATTTCAATCTTCCTCTCAATGAATCTTGATCTTCCTCTCGATGGATCTTGATTTTCCTCTTGGGGAACCTTGATTGAATGCTTCCAATCAATGAGCTATCGTACTCGATGGTGTATGCCCTCAGGATATGCTCTTGATCAGGGACCCAATACCTTCGCTTCTTTCTGGTTTTTCTTTCGATGGCATTATTTTTTTTATCGAAAGCCTTAGAAGGGATCTCTATTTATAGAGATATCTTAATTCCCTTCCACCGCCTACTCCCATCAAGTATGCGTTTAAGCGTTTAACACTATTTAATCCACTGCAGGCGTTTAAGCGTTTAACACTATTTAAGAGATTATGTTACCACTCATTAATCAGTGGATGTGATAGAGAATTATCCGACGATTAAGCTAAAATAGGATCATCTTCTAAATGGGATACTACACCATAGTGATGCTTGCATGGACTTTGCATAAACAAGGACAGAAAACTAGTAGCTTGCAAAATATCTAGTCTGACCATTATTTGTAGGACAGAGCAAACCTCCAATTAAACTTCAATAGACTTGTACTTCAAAATTTTCTCCCTCGTCATTCAAGCTGAATTTTTTATTGGTGCATGTAGGAGTCTCCATAGGATTGCATTCCTTCAAGCTAAATATCTCAAGAAGATTATTAATATACTTTTTTAAGAAATAAAAATTCCTTCATCACATTATTTCACTTTCAGCTCAAGAAAATAGCTCATTAGGCCAAAGCCAGTCATGTCAAACTTCTTAAGCACAAGACTTTTAAACTCATTCAGCAAGACAATACTATTTCTTGTACAAATCAAACCATCGATATCAAGACATGATAAGTATCTCTAGTGTTGACATACGAAGCAGGCTCACTGGCACTCTTACAAAGCTGAAATATGATCCATCAATATTTTTATACCATGCCTTTGGTGCTTGCTTGAGGCCATAAAGTGTTTTCTTGTCATTCTACTTCATAATTTTCTGATTGCCGTACATAAATTTCCTCATTCAATACACCATTCAAAAAAGCTGACTTTACATGAAGTTGATAACCATTTATGATGACTAAACAGTTTGACTTGCATCAAATCTAGCAACTGAAGTGCAAGTTTCTTTGAAATTAGTACTTGCGTACTATATATAGCCTCGTGCAATCAGTCATTCCTTGTATTTCTAAATTGAACCATCAGCTCTGTACTTGATTTTGTAAACCCATTTTAGCCCCACTACTTCTTTATCATTTGGTAAAATCAACAAGTTCTCATGTCTTGTTTCTTTTCAAGGACTTCATGTTTTCATCCAAGGCTTTAATTTACACCACTGTAGATTTCGTAGCTCCTACAAAAAAACTTGGTTCTTCAACTGTGCAAATTGACGCCTTCCATTTTGCTCATAAATTTCTTGCAAGGGCTTCCGATTCGTTGGTGGTGCTTTAGAAGAAGATGAACAAGAAGAATTAGAACCTGGAGATCTAGACTGGCTGCTTGTTGGTGTGGGAGGACTGGAATTTCCATTATTCTCATCAATCGGTACAATTTGAGTGTCAACAAGCTCATCATTTTCTTGAACAAAACTTGGCCATTACTATAGTTTATTCCAACTGCATGTGCTTTTCTCATCAAACACAACATCATGACTAATTAATAATTTTTTGGTGAGACGATTATCAAGCAGCTGACACTCCTTAGTTTTATTGCTATAGCCCACAAATATGCATTTCTCACCAGTAACATCTAGCTTCTCTCTCTTTGAGATGGTATATCAACATAAGCAATGCAACTGAAAACTTTTTTTTTTTTTTTTTAAAGTTTACCTTAGGCTTCTACCCATATCATGCTTCAAAAGGTACTGTATGTTGGTGCAATGCCAATGTGATGCTTTCATTGAGAATATGCGCTGTTGTATGAACTACCTTTGCCTAAAAATATTTTGGAAGTCCTCTAGCATTAAGCATACAATTCTTAGCCATCTCTACAATGTTAGCAATATAGGATCTTCAATAAATAATTTGTTACAATATAGGATCTTCAATAAATAATTTGTTACATAAAATTAAATATAAAAATACTTACCTAATGCGGAATTCATCGTAATAGTATTTTTGATGCAGAATTCATCATAATAGTATATAGATTTGAGACTTGAATCTGATTAGATTTTGACAGCCTCTTTGCAAATAACTAGTTTCTCTCCCTTAACCTTATTCCTTTCTTAGTAGATGTTGCCCAGATGGCAACCCAAGAGGGAGGTGAATTGGGTTCTTTAAAAATTTTAACACTTTAAAACTATATGCCTGATTTGAAAGTGGTTGAGTGCAATGAATAGATAAATGCTAAGAACAAATAAATGAGATAGAGAGAGAGAATATGCACGGCAAACATAAGGATTTTATAGTGGTTCGGTGTATCCAACACCTACGTCCACTCCCAAGCTTCACTTGGATCCACATTATAATCCACTTGATTACAGTCGAGTTGTTTTACAAGCTCACAACTCAAAACTTATTGTTTCCCCTGGAATCACAACGAACCCAGCTGGTTTTTTGGGCTCACTAGCACAAAACCCAACCACAAGCTATCCTTAGCTTGTACCGAGGTATACTACCTCCACTAATTCAATTCTTCGATTGAACTAGCAAACAATAATGAAAAATAGAGTTTTGAATACACAGCTCCTTAAATGAGCAAATATGCAATTAAATAAACAAAGGTAAGAAAAGCCTGTTTGAAGCGATTTGGATGTGTGCTTTTCTTCTTTTCCTCTTCTTTCTTGAAAGATTGAATCAGGCCTCAGCTCAGCTTCTTCACGAAAAATCGTAGTTGAGAAGTTGAGGATTTGGGCTTTTGCTTTCTCTCTTCAAATGTTGGAAATCTCTTGGATTTGATCTTGAGAAGCTTTTGGATTTCTCTTTGAACTCTCTGGGATTGATGGACTTAAGCTCAGAGTTTTTTCCTTTTTTGATTTCTCTCCTTTTTGCTCTATATTTCTGTATATCTCTCTATTTGTTCTTCTTTTTTTTCGTTCTTCTTTTTGAAACAGATGAATCCACTATTTATACATCCATAAGAGAAAATATAGCCGTTGGGATGTACATGGAATACTTCTACACACAGAAAAAAATAGCCGTTAGAGATTAGTTAGAAAAAATCTTACCGTTAGAGTTCGTTCTGACATTTGAAAAATCCGTTCCTGACAGGTTGGAGTCGGCTCCAACTTTTTAGGTGTCGGCTCCAGATCGTGGTGTCCAAAAATAGTAATAAGAAGTTGTTAAGGAGTTGGCTCCGAAAAAGTTAAGTGTCGGCTCGGCGCTTTCGGGAGTTGGTTCCGGAATCCAAGGGTGTCGGCTCCAACAATGTCCATAAAAATACGTTCTTGTATCTCAGGTTGGAGTCGGCTCCAGAAACTCAGGTGTCGGCTCCCAATCTTCAGGTGTCGGCTCTGAAACTGTAGGTGTCGACTCCGGACCATGCCAAAATTCCAAAAAAGTTCTGATACTCCCTGGGGTCGGCTCCTGACTGTTTGGGTGTCGACTCTAAGTTCTGAACTTTCATAATTTCTTTTAAATTTTGATTCAAAACTTATTTCCTTATACCTTTTGACTGATTAAATATTTTTAATCCCTGAAACACTTATTAAATTTATCAAAAACATAGTTAATATACTCATTCTTTTGTTAATCATCAAAATCAATAATTGGTTAACAATCTCCCCTTTTTGATGATGACAAAAACATAGAGTATATGCATGATTAAACAATATGAGTTTCAAATCAAATTTCTTCTCAAATTTTAAGTTAATTTTAAGTTCTCATAGTTAAGCTCCCCCTGAATGAGGTAGCTCCCCCTATGATACTCAATTAACATCTTCTCTCCCTTTATCATTAAAATTTATGAGCATATCAAATTAAGTTCATTTAATGCTTGATACCAATTAAACTTATTTCATTTGAAACTACTTGATATCAATTAATTAATCATATACAATCTTCTCTCTCCCTTTTTTATAATCAACAAAAAGGTTTCTAGAAAAGATTCAAGTTCAATTAATCTTTCTCTCTTCCTTAATATTATAAAAGAATAATAGTCTAAAGAACAATCAAATTGCATTGTAACATACAAGTAATTCATTCATTTCATATCATCCAAAATACGACATTACATTTGATAAAAAGTCAACATTACATTTGATAAAAAGTAAATATTATACATCAAAAGAGCTTCATTTCATCAAACTTCATTACATTAAAATATTCAAACTGAATTTCAGTACGGTAGAAACATCAAACTCTAAAACGTCTCTTGAGTTCTTCTAAGAGTGTTCCCATTCCTTCACTTTGAACTCTGATAAATTCATTTAACCTTCTATCAAAGAATGCAGATGCCACTGTGATTTTCTCTTGAAGTTCTGCATTGCATCTAGAATAAGTCTCGGAATCTCCTCCAAATTCTTTAAGTTCATCAAATATATTCTTGAGATCATTCTTTAAAGATTCTGAAGCAGATCCAAGGGTGGACTCAATCTTGTTTACTCTCTCATCCAAAGAATAAAATATTTCTCTTAAACTCATCAAACCATTGTCAATTTCAGTTTTCATCTCTTCCTTGTGAGTAGCAAATAGACTTTTAAGTTGCTCTAACTAAATATTAGAAAAACCAATGGACGACTAAACTGAAGTGGAAGGAGCAGGTGGAGCTGGAGGTACACTCTGACTGGGCCCTGGTGAGCTGTGTCTCACTGATGGTCCTGCCTCTGAAGGACCAGGCTCAGTAGTCTCAGCAACCATTTCTTCAGTATGACCTTTCCTCTCCCACTGACCATCCTTCTTCACAAAGCCCATCCGATGAATGGTAGCAAGGATGTAGTAGTCTGTATGCCTAAGATTTTTCAAGGGCTTATTTTCAGAAATTACTACTCCTTGGCTTTGGAATACTAAGGTTAAAACCATACCGTAGGGCAGGGAAGATCTCTTCTTACCACTGGCTTTAGCAATACACCAAATAATCATGCCAGGCAAATTAATGGGCTGACCAGTAATCACACTGTCCATCATAGCTATGTCTCGCTCCGAGACATACTCAAAACGTCCAGTTTTTAGAAATAAAAACCTACTACAAATGTTGTGAAGTAATCTCAGTTCTAGTGGCAGTTGGTTAGCACTTATCTCTTCAAATTCCTCTACATCTCTGCCTAACATCCTTGTCAATGCCTCACTTCTATTGCTATGGGCATTGGCTATCACTCAGGTAATAGGGATTCCTAATAAATTTTTCAAAATTTCTGATGTGAGGTGAACCCTAATCCCTCTGACAGAACTGACAATCCCTCCATCACCTCTAGCAAGATTCGAATAGAATTCCTTAACTAATGCGGGGTATGTCGGGACATCCAGGGAGCAGATCCTTTCCCAACCCATTTCTTTAATTTGTCTCCCAATCGAAAAACCCTCACTTTCAAATAAACCAAAATCTACCTTCCTTCCCATTGTAATAACCCTACCAGCTAGTAAGTCTACCTGTGGAGAAGCAGGTCTAGGCACAGCACTAGGCATTGAGGAATGAGAAGGAGAATCCGTGCTTGGCGAAGGCTCACGGACATGACGCCTCACAGTCCGCTTCCTTGTTGCCATAGGAGCTTCAAAGATTGATCCTTTACGCTTAGGTGCCATTGGGACCTTAGGGAATGGTTGATTTGAAGAATTTTTGGTTTAGGAGGCTTGGAGAGGTTTTGGAGAAGGTTTAGAGTTGATTAGGGATGAACGGGTGTCGACTCTGCTCTAATATAATCAGATTGGGACCACAAGGTGTCGACTCCCGCAAAGTCGGGTGTCGACTCTAAGTCGCTAACATTATTAGCGCCTGAACTGGAGTCGGCTCCTCATAAGCGGGTGTCAGCTCCAAGGTCTCAGACCGAGAGCGACACAGATGAGGTGTCAACTCCACTAACTAGGGTGTCGACTCCACTAACAGTTTCAGAAAATAAATGAGAGTTTCAAAGATCCGAAACTTGTCAAAATAAAATCAATAAATTTTTGATAAAATCTTTGGAATGTTGTGAATCAAATGATTCAAATATCTAGATGAATTGTCTTTAGAATCATGAAAGATTTTTCAAGAAAATTAATTGAACTCTAGATAATCAATCTTAAGGGTTTCAAAATCATTCCAATGGATCACAAATCCCTAATTCTCCTCTAAGATAACAGAATCTCTCTTCACTCAAAGGTTTTGTAAATATGTCCGCTAATTGTTCTTCAGTACAAACATAATCAAGACAAATGTCATTATTAGCTACATGTTCTCTAATAAAATGATATCTAATTTCAATGTGCTTAGTTCTTGAATGTTGGATTGGATTTTTAGTTAAGTTGTTTGCACTAGTGTTGTCACATCTAATAGGAGTTTTATCAAGTGTTATGCCATAATCTTCAAGTTGTCGCTTAATCCAAAGGATTTGAGCACAGCAACTTCCAGCTGCAACATATTCAGCTTTAGCAGTAGATAATGCAACTGAATTTTTCTTTTTGCTAAACCAAGAGATTAAGTTACTTCCTAAAAATTGACATGCACCACTTGTACTCTTTCTATCTAGTTTACATCCAGCATAGTCAGAATCAGAATAAGCAATCAAATTCAGTGTTGAGTCTCTAGAATACATAATCCTACATTTTTAGTTCCACTTAAATATCTAAGTATTCTTTTTACAGCAATTAAGTGAGATTCTTTAGGTTCAGATTGAAATCTAGCACATAAACAAACAAAAACATAATATCTGGTCTACTTGCTGTTAAGTAAAGTAGAGATCCAATCATACCTCTATAATGCTTTTGATCAACTTTCTTACCATCTTCATCTTTATCCAATTTGCATGAAGGACTCATAGGTGTTCCAAGGGGTTTGATTGATTCCATTCCAAACTTTTAAAGAATTTTCTTCATGTACTTTGTTTGATCGATGAAAATTCCTCTTTACTTTGTTTGATTTGAAGTCCTAAGAAGAAGTTGAGTTCTCCCATCATGCTCATCTCGAATTCACCCTGCATTAACTTAGCAAATTCTTGACACAAAAGATTGTTAGTAGCACCAAACACAATATCATCTACATAGATTTGTACTACTAATAAATCTTTATCTTTTCTTTTCAAGAATAGGGTTTTATCAACATTTCCTCTGGAAAAATCATTTTCAATTAGAAATTTACTTAACCTAACATACCAAGCTCTAGGTGCTTGTTTTAAACCATAAAGTGCTTTGTGTAATTTAAAAACGTGATTTGGAAATTCATGATCTTCAAAACCAGGTGGTTGTTCTACAAAAACTTCTTCATTTATAAAACCATTTAAAAATGCACTCTTAACATCCATTTGAAATAAATTGATATTCATATGACATGCAAATGCAAGTAATAATCTAATTGCCTCTAATCTAGCTACATGTGCAAAAGTTTCATCAAAATTAATTCCTTCTTTTTGATTATATCCTTTTGCAACTAATCTAGCTTTATTTCTAATTACTATGCCATTTTCATCTAATTTATTCCTAAATACCCATTTAGATCCTATAACTGAGTGACCTTTAGGTCTATCAACTAAGGACCATACATTATTTCTAGTAAATTGATTTAATTCCTCTTGCATAGCTAGCATCCAATTACTATCTTTTTCAGCTTCTTCAATAGTTTTAGGTTCTATTTGAGATACAAATGCAAGATGATTATTGATATTTCTCATAGATGATCTAGTTCTTACTCCTTGAGATGGATCACCTATAATCAATTCCTTTGGATGATCATAGGCATATCTCCAATCTCTTGGCAGATCTATATCATTACGAGTAGTATCGATAACATCAATCCTAGGAGAATCATCATCTTTAGCTTCTTGTACATGGTCTGAAGATACATCTATATTTAATTTTTCAATATCTCTCTTTAGTAAATTTGTATCTTTCATCATCAATCTTTTCTGAACTTGATGCTAAAGACTCATCAAAAACTACATGAATAGATTCTTCTACAATTAAGAATTTCTTGTTAAATACTCTATAGGCTTTACTAGTTGTTGAATATCCTAAGAATATGCCTTCATCAGATTTTGCATCAAATTTTCCAAGATTATCTTTACCATTATTATGAATAAAATATCTACAACCAAATGCATGAAAATAACTAATGTTTGGTTTCCTATTATTCCATAATTCATAAGGAGTTTTCTTAAGAATTGGCCTAATTAGGGTTCTATTAAGGATGTAACATGCCGTGTTTATAGCTTCCGCCCAAAAGTATTTTGGAAGGTTGCTTTCACATAGCATGGAATGGGCCATGTCCTCTAAAGTTCTATTCTTTCTTTCTACAACTTCGTTTTGCTGTGGTGTCCTATGTGCAGAAAAATTATGATGAATGCCATGTTCAATGCAAAAATTTTCAAATAAATGATTTTCAAATTCAGTTCCATGATCACTTCTAAGAGACACTATGGTGTTGTTTTTCTCATTAGTGACTTTCTTGAAAAATTTCAGAAATACCGAGAAAGTCTCATCCTTGTGAGCCAAAAATAATACCCAAGTGAATCTAGAATAATCATCTACTATCACAAGACCATATTTCTTTCCTCCTAGACTAGTGGTTCTAGTAGGTCCAAAAAGGTCCATATGAAGTAGTTTAAGTGGTTTAGAAGTAGAAACAATATTTTTAGATTTGAAAGAGTTTCTAGTTTGTTTTTCAAATTGGCATGCATCACAAATTCTATTATTTTCAAAATCTAACTTTGGAAGTCCTTTAACTAAATTCATTCTAATTAATTTTGAAATTAAGTGTATGCTTGCATGACCTAATCTACGATGTCATAACCATCCAACCTCATTTACATTAGCATTATCAGCAACTAAGCAATGATTACTAGTAGACAGATTGTCTAAATCAATTAAGTATACATTGCCATTTCTACTTCCAGTAAATATAATGCTATTGTTAATGGGATTAGAAACAGTGCAGATAGAAGCTTCAAATGAAACTTTGAAACCTTTATCACATAATTGGCTAATGCTAATTAAATTATGTTTTAAACCATCTACATATAAAGCATTTTCTATAAAAGTGGAGGAAGTTATTTGAATTTTACCAAATCCCATAATTTGGCCTTTACCATTGTCTCCAAATGTAACAACTCCTCCTCTTTTATCTTTAAGGGTGATGAATTGATCCTTGTCACCCATCATGTGCCTTGAGCAGCCTATCAAGATACCACTTTCGTTTTGATCTTTTGGCCGCAAGACACTCCTGCAAGATGATCAAATCTTATGTTTAGGTACCCAAGCTTTCTTGGGTCCTTCATGGTTAGTAGCAATAAAGATTGTTCCTTTCGGAACCCATATTTTTTCCTTTAACACTTAAATTCTTATTAATTTTTCTATAATTGTATTCATAAGCTTTATGTCCTTTCTTGTTACAGCAATAACATGAAACATCATTTTTATCTTGTTTCTTTATAAAGAAATTTTTAACAAACTTTTGTTTCTTGTTAGGCCTATACCCTAATCTAGCTTTATCAAATACAGCTTTTTGATTACTTAATAACAAATTAAGTTTTTTAGAACTATATGTAAATTTATCAACTATAATTTTATTTTATCAACTTCTTTCTTTAAACTAAGGTTTTCACTTGATATCAATTCTTTTTCTTTTATCAAATTTTCATTTTCATATTTCAGTTCTTCAACTTCATGAGTTAGTTTATCCTTTTCTTTGACAAGATTTAAATTATCATTTTTTAAAGATTTGCTTTTCTTTTTCAAGACTTTAAAATCACTAACTAAATTCATTAAATGCATCAAACAATTCATCAAAGGTAAAGTCATGAGTTTCGGTACTTACCTCATCGTTCATTTGCCATAAAGCAAATGTTTGCAACTTCTTTTTGTTCTTCCTCAGAAGAGATTCTTCGCTGTCACTCCATGTTGCAACATAAGCCTTCTTCTTCTTTTTGTAGGCTTTCTTCAATTGAGGACAATCATATCTAAAGTGCCTCGGTTTCTTACATTCATAACATATGAGGGGGTCTTTCTCTTTGTCCTTGTCCTTCTCTTTTTCTTTTTCACTTTTCCATTTTTGTTCCATACTTTTTCTTGTGGAAAGGTCTCCTTCTTTGCATAAACTTTCTGAACTTCTTTGTAAGAAGGGCTGTCTCATCATCTTCCTCTTCTTCCTCACTGCTGCTTTTCCTTTTCTGCAGCTTTAAGGGCAATCGTTCTCTTCTTTTTGACCTCTTCCTCTTGATATTGCTTTATGGTCAGTTCATGGGTCATCAATGATCCAAGTAGCTCTTCCAAAGGTAATGTATTTAAATCTTTGGCTTCTTGGATAGCAGTTACTTTCACTTCCCATGATCTTGGAAAGACCTAAGAATTTTACGAACCAATTCAGAGTTAGTATAGGTCTTACCAAGACTTTTTAGACCATTTACAATATCAGTAAATCTAGTGTACATGCATGTGATGGTTTCATTTTGTTCCATGCTAAACAATTGATATTTGTGCACTAAGATATTAATTTTAGACTCTTTAACTTGATTAGTACCCTCATAGGTAACTTCTAGTCTATCCCAAATTTTTTTTGCAGAAATACATGTAGAAATTCTATTAAATTCATTAGCATCTAAAGCACAATATAAAACATTCATGACTTTTGCATTAAGCTGAGTCATTTTCCTATCATTCTCATTCCAATCCCTTTCGGGTTTAGGAATTATTGAACCATCTACTAAGTGTATAGGTGTGCTAGGTCCATTAGTGATTACACTCTATAGTTCATTATCTAAAGCTTGAATAAAAATTCTCATTCTAGCTTTCCAATAAGAATAATTTGAACCATTAAATAAAGGAATTAACCTTCAGCAAATGAAGATCCAGCTTGTGTTGCCATTTGAATCTTTAACTCTTGATCGTTGGATCAAATAAAAGATGAGTACTAAGCTCTGATATGAAATGTTGGCCCAGATGGCAACCCAAGAGGGGGGGGGGGGTGAATTGGGTTCTTTAAAAATTTTAACACTTTAAAACTATGTGCCTGATTTGAAAGTGGTTGAGTGCAATGAATAGATAAATGCTAAGCACAAATAAATGAGATAGAGAGAGAGATAATATGCACGATAAACACAAGGATTTTATAGTGGTTCGGTGTATCCAACACCTATGTCCACTCCCAAGCTTCACTTGGGTTCACACTATAATCCACTTGATTACAGTCGAGTTGTTTTACAAGCTCACAACTCAAAACTTATTGTTTCTTCCGGGATCACAACAAACCCAGCTTTTTTTTCGGGCTCACCAGCACAAAACCCAACCACAAGCTATCATTAGCTTGTACCGAGGTATACTACCTCCACTAATTCAATTCCCCGATTGAACTAGCAAACAATAATGAAAAATAGAGTTTTGAATACATAGCAGCTCCTCAAATGAGCAAATATGCAATTAAATAAACAAAGGTAAGAAAAGCCTATTTGAAGCGATTTGGATGTGTGCTTTTCTTTTTTCCTCTTCTCCCTTGAAAGATTGAATCA
The DNA here is from genome assembly GCA_900491605.1 of Calamus simplicifolius. NCBI lineage: Eukaryota > Viridiplantae > Streptophyta > Magnoliopsida > Arecales > Arecaceae > Calamus > Calamus simplicifolius. The sequence goes on from UESW01004008.1 coordinate 1,355,735, forward strand.
GGCCTCAGCTCAGATTCTTCATGGAAAATCGTAGTTGAGAAGTTGAGGATATGGGGCTTTTGCTTTCTCTCTTCAAATGTTGGAAATCTCTTGGATTTGATCTTGAGAAGCTTTTGGATCTCTTTGAACTCTCTGGGATTGATGGACTTAAGCTCATAGTTTTTTCCTTTTTTGATTTCTCTCCTTTTTGCTCTATATTTCTGTATATCTCTCTATTTGTTCTTTTTTTTTTGTTCTTCTTTTTGAAAAATAGATGAATCCACTATTTATACATCCATAAGAGAAAATATAGCCATTGGGATGCACATGGAATACTTCTACACATAGAAAAAAAAATAGCTGTTAGGGATTAGGTAGAAAAAATCTTATCGTTAGAGTCCGTTCTGACATTTAAAAAATCCGTTCCTGACAGGTTGAAGTCGGCTCCAACTTTTCAGGTGTCGGCTCCAGATCGTGGTGTTCAAAAATAGTAATAAGAAGTTGTTGAGGAGTCGGCTCGAAAAAGTTAAGTATCAGCTTTCGGGAGTCAGCTCGGTGCTTTCGGGAGTCGGCTGAGGTGTGGCTCCCGAACTCTCAGGTGTTGGCTCCCGAACTCTCAGGTGTCGGCTTTGAAAACTGATGCAGAAAATACTTCTTTGTATCTCAGGTTGGAGTCGGCTCCGAAACTGTAGGTGTCGACTCCGGATCATGCCAAAATTCCAGAAAAGTTCTGATACTCCCTGGGGTTGGCTCCTGACTATTTGGGTGTCGACTCTAAGTTCTGAACTTTCATAATTTCTTTTAAATTTTGATTCAAAACTTATTTTCTTATACCTTTTGACTGATTAAACATTTTTAATCCCTGAAACACTTATTAAATTTGTTATAAACATAGTTAATATACTCATGTCTTTTGTTAATCATCAAAATCAATAATTGGGTCAACAATAGATAACGATGGATTCTTGCTAACTTTATCAAGTGGAAAAAGGACTAATTATTTATATATATATAACATTCAATTGGTATTTTCATCAAACACCAAATTAATAACTTTAATTCCATTTAATACCAGAATTAATGGCTTAATGTTAATGGCTTAAACTTTCGGACCATTAACATCCGATTCGGTAGCCCTTACACAATGGGTGGCCCTTCGCCTTTCGCATACTAGGCTAGATCAACAAAAGAGCAACTCTTCGCCTTCGTAATAATCTAATATTAAAGGGCATAACGTAAAGATTAATCTAACATTCTTCCACTAAGTTATGACATTAATATTTAATAGTGTAAACATTAGGCAATTTCATAATGTCATTCTTTCATCATGATTGACTTTAACATAATAAATTATATAATAAGAGTTATGGCGATTATATACATCTAAATTGCATACTCCCTTTCATATACTACTGTATTAGCAACTTATCAAGTTAGGTCACATAATTTATATATAAATAACTTAATATCAACTTAATTATCTTAAAGACAGTAATTTTTTTGTTCAAAACAGTAAGTGTATACAAGCATAAGAAATAAGAAATAATAAATAAAATCAGAAACATATCATATTAATGAGCTCAAAAGTGTCACAACATCATTATAATCAATCTTCAATTCATAACATCATCATAATCAATCTTTAATACATAACATCATCATAATCAATCTTCAATACAACCAAGACCCATTCTATGTACATGTTCTTTAAATGTTTTTGGTTGTAAACCTTTAGTTAAAGGATCTGCAATCATAAGATCTGTTCTAATTTGTTTAATGTACACTCTTTGTTTTTGGACCTCCTCCTTGACAGTAAAGTACTTTAATTCTATATGTTTAGCACCTCTGAAATATTTATCATTTTTGGAGAAGAAAATTACCGTAAAATTATCATAATAAATTTATAGCGGCTTGGTAATGGTGTCGACAATCCCAAGTCCTGAAATAAAGTTTTGTAGCCATAATGCGTAAATTGTAGCTTCATAACAGGCTACAAACTCTGCTTTCATAGTGGATGAGGCAATGATAGATTGTTTGGCACTTTTTCATAAAATTGCTCTTCTTCCAACAGAAACACATTGCCAAAAGTTGACTTTCTACTATCAACACAACCAGCAAAATCTGAATCTGAATATCCAATCACTTCAATTGATCATACTATTAGTGTATACCCTAGATCCAATTGGATTGAATGTTGTATACATTCTATGAATACAAATCAAATAAAATGGTTTCTTTATCTATCTAGATGTCTTTTATTTGATATATTTGTCTGTGAGATAAAGTCCAAAAGAATGTGAACCGTGCATATGAAATTTGTAATAGAGATTACAAATTATGAGATTCAAATTGCACGTTATAGTTCAATTTTTTAAACTTCCCTAGTCGATGTGTAGATGGAACTGGACACCATCGAACACCGTGAGACTAGCACACATTGCATATCCTCACTCTTGGGGTAAGCAGCTGATTTCACAAGCTGAAGTATGTAGATACTTGGATAGGTGTGTGGATACTCGTTATTGTAACGATGCATTGGATGACCCATATAGAGATCCCATATGGATATTCTATATAGTGTCGATGGTTGATCTCTAATAATGGTGGTGTGAGTGATCCTTTGACTTGAGATCTTCATTGCATCTCATGTGTGGACTGTCATGCTTTGACGGCATCCAAACGTCGCTCTAGCCACGGGTGGTAAATATGGTGTCGATTGGGTATGACATGAAGTACATAAAGATGGTGTTTGATCAAGACATGATTCGTCTCCCTTGATAGAAAGGGTTATATCCCACGGCCACTTGATGGATTAAATTGATTGATAAATCCTTGCAAGGTTGAGTTGGAATTCGAAATGGTTTCGAAGTTCTAGTTCATATAGTCAATTTTTTCTGAGATCAAGTAAACAAAGATCAATTACAGGGTTGACACATTTCATACCACTGGTTGATCTGGGATATGTGACAAAAGGATATGATTATATGGTAACCGTTCATGGATAGGTGTTGATGATCACATCAACAAAACCTTTAGCAGTTGGGTGGTCATGATGCTTTGCTAGAGGCCTCTCATGATCTATAATCATGTTGTTGAATTAGACAAAGAGTTATCCAATTATTCCTAGGGTCTATGATTAGGACATGATTATTGCCAACATGTTAAAGGGCCTAATGGGTCACATGCATTAAGGAGAATATTGGATGAATTAAAATGAGAATTAAATTAGATTTAATTCAGATAAGATGATCAATTAAATAATTGGGTAAGACCCAATTCAAAGAAGATATAATTATAATGGATATGATCCATTATAATAGAAGGAATGTTAAGGAGAAATTATTTGTACATATGATGAACAAATAATTGGATACCGATATGTGACTTGATCCATGTGATGGATGGCTCTGATTATTCAGGTATGGATGTCCAATCTTAGCCATGTGAAGATGGAATCATGCCCATGGGATGAGGTATAATGAATCTCTACGGTTCGATGATGAACACGTACAAATTAGGGCATGTAGTTATAGGATAACCAACTCCTAATTTTATAGGCCGAGATTGTGACACTTGGATTAATCTTACCATAAAGATGGAGTTTCTTAAAGATGGAGTTTCTTACCATGAAATGGAAGGAGTTTCTTACCATGAAGATAGGAGTTTCTTACCTTGAAGAGAGGTCTCTTCCTCTTTGGAACGTCTCATTTTTTACCTATAAATATAGTTCCTTCTTACCAAGAAAATATAGCATGAGAAGAAAAGATTAGACTTTTTTTCAAAGATATCTTCTGTAAGGGGATTCAAGAGGCGCTAGCATCCCTCTCTCTCTCTCGTGGTGTCATCTTCATACCTTGGAGGTCTTCATCCCTTTTTCTCTGCGTGGATCACCGTTAGAGGCCGGACATGTGGACGGCTAGTGGTAGGGATTAACCGGCTTCATCCTCATTTATATCAATAAAGGACTTAGGTATGAATAAAATTAGATTTCATTTGAGATATAATGAATTTGTTCCTAAGGATCCTGGGCATCTGGGAATTTTATATTATATCTTCCATAATATTTATATGAATTTGATTCATATCTTGTATACATAATTCTCATCAGTGGTATCAGAGCCCCCTTAGGCTACAGATTCATTAATCTGATAGGATACTTAAGTCAATATGATTGATAATATGATTATTTATTATGCTTAAAATCATGAAGAGTTTTCATATGTTGATAATAAATCTAAAATATAATAAAATATTTATTATTTGATGATAAACAATATTATTTAGATTTATGCATATTCATTATCATGTTTAAATAGAGTACTTTGATATATAGAGAAAAAGGTTTATTATATGATAATAAACAATAATTAATCATGTCTGTGTCATGTTAAAATAGTAATTATTATTTATGCATGATAGATACTATATGCTGAAATCCTAGAAATCATGTTTAGGATTTAATTTAGCATGATGATTGGTATGATTAAGATATGATATTCTTATGATAATGAACATTGAAAACTTTAGGGTTTGTTAGAGACATTAGGATTTACATGGGATGTGAAAACCGACATGTCATAACATGTAATTCAATGATAAGAAAATTTAAAATTTGAATTAAGAACTCTTATCATAACACCCTAGCTAGATCACTATCTATGGTTATCATAAAATTTAATAGATGATAAAGATTTAGGAAACTTAGACTTAACCATGTCATTGTTTGATCCTATGATCCCATAATTGATCTAATCAATTGGGCTTAACTACATTGGTGTCTAAAAAAGTTTGATCATGATTTTTAATTGCTCCGTTCGCTGCCTAGGAAAACCCATTCAATGGGATCGAAGGGTATGCTAAATAAGACCCCATTGATCAGCTGATCTGGCCATTGTTAGGGAAAGCTCTTAATTGATTAAATCAATTAAAGTTGATCAGGATGGTAGCAATTGATTTGGTCACATGATTAGGGTTCCTAAATTAGATAGTGATCAGGATCCTAATTTGATTAGGAGTCCCAATCATAGATTGGATCTTATGAAATTAAGGTTAATTGAGATTAATCTAAAATCTACATATAGGATATGTAACCAGCATAGTACAAATGTTGTGATGTAGATGAGACCTTTATGCGCTAAATCCCTCCATGAATATTAAGTCATAAGCCTTCCATTGTTCACATGATACAAAATCATTAGGTCATGAGATTTGTTGTGCCAAAGCCAGGGTCGAGTGTACCTATGAGGAATTGATTGTGGAACAATGGGTTGACTTAACTAGATTAGCTGGCATAATTGGCCAAAGTCAGGGTCAGTCTAATCTAAAGGCAAACTTTAGGGTGATCACATATGGATGTAATTGACAAAGCAATGTCCCCTAAATGATCTAGGAGTCACATTAGATGTGATTGATAATAATCTACCAAATTTGGCTTGCCGAGATTTGTTGTGCCAAAGCCAAGGTCCAGGTAATTCAAATGAGGATCTTAGCCCACTAAGGAAATTGAACGTCAATTTCTCAAGATTAATAGAGAGGGCTATTAACCTTGATAAAATAGTGGAGAAACCAACTTAATTAGAAATCTAGAATTACCATATTAAGTTGGTGATTAGTATTCATAGTAATTGACTCGTTCTAATTTTATGTAGGTTATCAGAGAAACCATGAGTGTAAACATCAACCTAAGGAATATTTTAGAATCCAACAAATTGACTGTACTCAACTTCCCTGATTGGCTAAGGAATGTAAGGATCGTTCTTCGATCTGAGAAAATTCTTTTTGTCCTAGATGAGGTCACATCGGAAGTCCCACCAGCAGATGCTCCGATTGAGGTTCATGTGGCATACAACTGGTATAAAGATGCTGAAGACATGGCCACATGTTTGATGTTGGCCTCAATGTCATCTGATCTTCAGAAATAGCATGAGCATATGAATGCTCAGAAGATTTTGATGCACTTGCAAGAGTTGTTTGGTGCACAGTCTCGATATGAGAGGTTTCAAACTTCTAAAGAGCTATTTCAGTGCAAAATGACTGATGATTCATCAGTGGGTGCCCACGTACTGAAAATGATCAATTTGATTGAAAAGTTGGCACGATTGGGTTTTGTGATGGATCATGAACTAAGTGTTGACTTGGTTCTGCAGTCATTACCTCCCAGCTATTCGCAGTTTGTTCTTAATTTCAACATGAACAAGCTAGAGACATCTCTACCTGAGCTCGCGAATATGCTGACGAATGCCGAGCCCAACATTAAGAAAGAAAAGCGGCAGGTTATGGTCGTGGAGTCTTCTGGCACTCGTAAAAAGCGGCCAAAGAAGAATAAGGTCCAAAAGGCCAAGGCGACTAAACCAAATAAGGGCATCAAGAAAAACAAAGTAGCCAAAGGGAAATGTCACTTCTGTGGGAAGGAAGGGCACTGAAAGCGAAACTGCAAAGCTTATCTGGCTAGCCTGAAAGAAAAGAAACATACAGATGCTTCTACTTCAGGTATATTTATGATTGAGATATTTTCTTCTGTTACTTCTTATTCTACTTGGGTATTGGATACCGGTTGTGGATCTCATATTTGTATTAATATGTAGATAATAAGAAGCAGTGGAAAGCTGAAAAAAGATAAAGTGATCCTATGCATGGAAATGAAGCAAAGGTTGCTGCTTTAGCTATAGGATCTTGTTCTTTGTCTTTGCCCACTGGGCTTGTAATGGAGCTTAATAATTGTTACTATATTCCAAACATAACAAAGAACATTATTTCCGTTTCATGTCTTGTAAATGATGGATATACATTTGAAATTGAAAATAAAGGAATTTCAATTTTTAAAAATGAAATGTTCTTTGGTTCTCCTGAAATGTTCAACGAGATTTATGTTTTGAATTTACAATGCCCTATTCTCAATGTAGAAACTAAGAAATCAAAATCAAATAATTCTAAGAACTCATTCTTATGGCATTGTCGTTTAGGCCATGTAAATGAAACACGTTTAACCAAGTTATATAAGGATGGCTACTTGGGCTCATTCGATTGGGAATCGTTTGAGGAATGTGAGTCATGCTTACGTGGCAAAATGACTAAGTCATCCTTTACTAAAAAGGGTGAGTGAGCAACTGAATATTTAGGACTAGTATATTTGGATGTATGTGGTCCTATCAATATTCAGGCAATAGGAGGTTTTTCTTACTTCATCACATTTATAGATGACCATAGCAGGTATGGTTATGTATATCTGATGAAACACAAATCTGAAGCCTTTGAAAAGTTCAAAGAATTCAGATCCGAGGTAGAAAAACAAAGTGGCAAAAGTATTAAGATACTTCGATCAGATCGAGGTGGGGAATACTTAAGCCTTGAGTTCTTAGAATATTTGAAGAAGAATGTGATTCTTTTTCAGTGGACTCCTCTTGGTACACCACAACATAATGGTGTATTAGAAAGGAGAAATCGCACATTATTAGATATGGTGCAATCAATGATGAACCTTGCAAATCTTTCAAAAATATTTTAGGGTTGTTGACCCAATTGATGATTTTGATGATTAACAAAACTATTTGAGTATAACATTTGAAGTTACTAATGATTTTGATTAAGTTTTTCAGTTATAAGATATTGAAAATCAAAATCAGGAGTTACAATCAAGTTTTGGTTCGAATCTAATGTCAAGGTAAGAATTGCAGACATTAGAGTCGACTCCGAATCACAGAGCCGACTCGGAACTGGCACGGACATTAGAGTCGACTCCGAGACTGTTAGAGTCGACTCTCACAGAAAGCAGAAATCGATTTTTCTGGCCCCGACCTAGAGTCGACTCCGGAAAAGTTTTTGTCGACCCCAGAAAAGTCAGAGACGACTCCAGTTCAAGCGATTTTAAAATTTTGATTTAGAGCTGACTCCAGAAAAGTTAGAGCCGACTCCAAATGGAACGACTTCAGAACTGCCAGAACACTCTAAACTTTAATTTTTCTATTTTAATTCCAACGGATATATTTTGATACAANGGCAGTGGGGAAATATTGAGATTAGTGAAACTCAAGAATCACAAATTGACACAGATCGATTAGATGAAATGGAGCAAATGTCAAATGCAGTGGGAGTTGAGCAGGAAACTCAACTCACATTCAAGCAATATTTACGTGAGCCTCTATCAGAAATGATGGAGCAACAGTAGCTCCAAGTACACATCAGTTACATAGGTCTAGTAGAACACATCATATTCCTGAGAGATATGGATTTCTTATAGAAGATGATGAGCCTACTAACTACGAGGAAGCAATTTGTGACATTGACTCCAAGAGATGGCTTGAAGCCATGAAGTCTGAAATGGACTCCAAGTATGACAACCAAGTATGGACTTTGGTTGATCCACCTGAAGGGTTAAAACCCATTTGGTGCAAATGGGTCTTCAAAAACAAGACATACATGGATGGTAATGTGATTACCTATAAGGCGAGGCTAGTTGGAAAAGGTTACAAGCAAAGGCAAGGTGTTGACTTTGATGAAACCTTTTCTCTTGTTGCCATGCTTAAGTCCATAAGGATTTTGCTTGCGATTGCAGCCTATTACGATTATGAGATATGGCAAATGGATGTCAAGACTGCCTTCCTAAATGGTGATTTAGTGAAGGATGTGTATATGACACAACCTGAGGGTTTTGAGTCCATTGATTCTCAAAAGGTATGCAAGCTGCAAAGGTCCATTTATGGACTTAAGCAAGCCTCTAGAAGTTGGAACATCCATTTTGATGAAACAATCAAAAAGTTTGATTTTATCAAAAATAAGGATGATAATGTGTGTACAAGAAGGTTAGTGGGAGTGTTATTATTTTCCTAACATTATATAGATGACATATTATTGATAAAAAAAATGTATCCTTGCTGCAATAAGTGAAGGAATGGTTGTCCAGCAAGTTCTCTATGAAAGATTTGGGAGAAGCAGCCTACATACTGGGTATTAAGATCTATAGAGATAGATTTAGGAGGTTGCTTGGATTGTCCCAATCAACGTACATAGATAAAGTGCTAAAATGGTTTAGCATGGAGGAATCCAAGAAGGGATTCCTGCCGGTATCGCATGGGATATATCTCTCCTAGGACATGAGTCCTAAGACCCAAATGGAGAGAGAGCACATGAATAGGATTTCATATGCCTCAGCAATCGGATCCATCATGTATGCGATGCTATGTATGAGACTTGATGTTTCTTATGCATTGGGTATCACTAGTAGATACCAGGCAAACCCTGGTGAGAAACATTGGATGGCCGTCAAGAATATCCTTAAGTACTTACAAGGACTAAGGATATGTTCTTGGTTTATGGAGGACCCGAACTCATAGTTCAGGGTTATATGGATTCTAGTTTTCAGTATGATAAAGATGATTATAAATCTCAATCAAGCTATGTCTTTACACTCAATGACGGTGCAGTCAGCTGAAAAAGTTTCAAGCAGGAGATGACTGCCAACTCTACGACCGAAGCCGAGTACATCGCAGCATCAGATGCAGCCAAAGAAGCTGTTTGGATCAAAAAGTTCATCATTGAACTTGGTGTGGTTCCAAGCATTGCTGATCCAATACACTTGTATTGTGACAACAATGGAGCTATTGCGCAAGCTAAGGAGCCAAGCTCTCATCAGAGGTCCAAACATGTACTTAGAAGATACCATGTAATTAAAGAGATTATTGGTAGAAATGATGTAAAAATAGAATGAGTCCCCACTGAGGAAATGTAGTTGATCTGCTCACTAAAGCCCTACCGCAGCAGAAGCATGATAATCATATTAAGTCACTTGGTATTAAATACATGGGTGAATGGCTCTACTGCAAGTGAGAGATTGTTAGTGTATACCCTAGATCTAATTGGATTGAATGCTGTATACATTCTATGAATACAAATCAAATAAAATGGTTTCTTTATCTATCCAGATATCTTTTATTTGATATATTTGTCTATGAGATACAGTCCAAAAGAATGTGAACCGTGCATATGAAATTTGTAATAGAAATTACAAATTGTGAGATTTAAATTGCACGTTATGGTTCAATTCTTTAAACTTTCCTAGTCGATGTGTAGATGGGACTGGACACCATCGAACACCGTGAGACTGGCATACATTGCATATCCTCACCCTTGGGGTGAGCAGCTGATTTTACAAGTTGAAGTATGAAGATACTTGGATAGGTGTATGGATGCTCGTTATTGTAACGATGTATTGGATGACCCATACAGAGATCCCATATGGATATTCTATATAGTGTCGATGGTTGATCTCTAATGACGGTGGTGTGAGTGATCCTTTGACTTGAGATTTTCATTGTATCTCATGTGTGGAATGTCATGCTTTGATGACATCCAAACATTGCTCTAGCCATGGGTGGCAAATATGTGTCGGTTGGGTATGACATGAAGCACATGAAGATGGTGTTTGATCAAGATAGGATTCATCTCCCTTGATAGAAAGGGTTATATCCCATGGCCACTTGATGGATTAAATTGATTGTTAAATCCTTGCAAGGTTGAGTTGGAATTCGAAATGGTTTCGAAGTTTTAATTCATAGTCAATTTTTTCTGAGATCAAGTAAACAAAGATCAATTACAGGGTTGACACATTTCATACCACTGATTGATCTGGGATATGTGACGAAAGGATTTGATTATACGGTAACCATTCATGGACAGGTGTTGTTGATGGTCACGTCAACAAAACCTTTAGCAGTTGGGTGGTCATGATGCTTTGCTAGAGGCCTCTCATGATCTATAATCATGTTGTTGACTTGGACAAAGAGTTGTCCAATCATTCCTAGGGTCTATGATTAGGATATGATTATTGCCAACATGTTAAAGGGCCTAATGGGTCACACGCATTAAGGAGAATTTTGGATTAATTAAAATGAGAATTAAATTAGATTTAATTCAGATAAGATGATTAATTAAATAATTGGGTGAGACCCAATTTAAAGAAGATACAATAATAATGGATATGATCCATTACAGTAGAAGGAATGTTAAGAAGAAATTATTTGTGCATATGATGAACAAATAATTGGATACCCAAATATGACTTGATCCATGTGATGGATGGCTCTGATTATTCGGGTATGGATGGCCAATCTCAGCCATGTGAAGATGGAATCATGCCCATGGGATGAGGCATGATGAATCTCTACGGTTCGATGATGAACACGTACAAATTGGGGCATGTAGTTATGAGATAACCAACTCCTAATTTTAAAGGCTGAGATTGTGACACTTGGATTAACGTTACCATAAGAATGGGAGTTTCTTCTGGATTAACGTTACCATGATGTTACCATAAGAATGGGAGTTTCTTCTGTTACCTTGGATTAATATTACCATGCCATGAAAAGAGGTCTCTTCTTCCTCCTTGGAACGTTTCTTTCTCACCTTATAAATATTGTTCCTAGCATGAGAAGAAAAAGATTAGATCTTTTAGATCTTCAAAGATATCTTCTATATTTCTATAAGGGGATTCAAGAGGCACTAGCTTCCCTCTCTCCCGAAGTGTCATCTTCATACCTTGAAGGTCTTCATCCACTCTTCTCCGCGTGGATCACCATTAGAGGCCAGACATGTGGACGGCTAGTGGCAGAGGATTCACCAGCTTCATCCTTTTCTACATCGATAAAGGACTCAGATATGAATAAATCTAATATTTTAGATTTTATTTGAGATTTAATGAATCCATTCCTAAGGATCCTGGACATCTGAGAATTTTATATTATATCTTCTTGTATATTTTTATGAATTTGATTCATATCTAGAATATATAATTTCCAATAGTCATAAGGCTAGTTATATAAATTAATTACGAAAACTAAAGACCTTAGTTATTTTAAAAGATTAAGTATAAAAAATATGCCACTTCATGCATGTGATTATAATTGAGGCGTGATGAGGTTCCTAAACTTTGTAGCATTACAAATAATTCAAGAGTAAGTGAACGTGAAACATGTTTAAAAATTTTAATTGAGTCATTAGTTATTTGCGATAACTATTTAATCTTTCATCAAATGTGTTGAACTTTCGAAAGGAAAAAAAAAAAACAACTTTCATCACCTCTAAAGGCAGGGTTGCATTGTTTTGCTATATTTTAAGGAAAAAAGTACTAAATCCTATGCAACATTAGTGCAACATATGCTTCCGTCTCATTATAATGGATCACAGTAACCCCATGGTGGGTGCGATATAGTTTAAATGTAATAGAACGCTTCAGCTCTAATAATATCAAGGCTAGCATCAATATTGTACTAGCATTCTATCATGTGTAAGATTGACCTTGTAGCAATAAAAAGAATGGAATCGCCGAGATTCCTTTAATTGTCTAGCTTTAGTACACTCATTAAAAAAAAAATGCAAAGTTAAACTTGGGTGCACAATCACTGGAGCATTTAGAATAAAATATACATATTTCTGTGATATACATTATAATTTACCTGCCACCCTAAAAGACTTTTGCTTTACATTATTAGTAGAGGCAATATTGAGATAGGCCTGGATTTAGATTCATGTAACTAACATATGTATTACTTTTGGTCGAGTACATATGTGATTAAGAAATCCATCAAGCACCAAATATTATATCTTGAAGAGTTGATCAAGCTAGAACGTACAAGTTTTGACTAACTTTATTAATAAAAAATATATAATGCATGCTATAAAAGTTAAATTTTGATTTATGAACAACCATCACTAATTTAACATACACCTCCCTTACACATCCCCCCCCCAAAAAAAAAAAAAAAAAAAAAAAAAGAAAAAAAAGGTAGGTAACTATTCTAGTTTAAGTTAGGTTCTCTTATATATTTAATCCAAAAGTTTCAATAATTTTGATATCATACCTAATCTACTAAATTAGGATCAGGTGTTCCAATAGGTTTGCAAGTTACAATTATAGCCCTAATTATTAGAGAAAATAATTTAGCCTTTTTATTGCTTTTTTCACTATTCATGTAATGCCTTAAGCCCACTTGCTGATCCAATTAATCTATTAGTAAGTTAAGTCCACGTTGCCTTAAAAACTCAAGTGTAAGTTAATTGGTAGCAGATGAATTTAAGTTATAACTCTTATTAAAATCATTCTTTTTCCATCCGATATGTAAGTTAATTAGTAGTAGAATAATTTAAGTTATAACTTTTAAAATCAGTCTTTTCTCATCCAATGTGAAACTATTTATACATGAGAACCAAATATCTTGATCATCATGGTGGCAACTTTTAAACAAGAGTGCACTGTTTGTTTTTTTTTACATTTTTTAAAGCAAAAAATTCACTGCATTGTGATAATTTTTTCAAAAAAATTGCAATGGAACTTCTTTTAAATTTGATCAATTTATATATGATAAAAAAATTAAAGATTCCAAAATTTTTATTTTAGTATACAGACTGATTTTATCCATCCCTTAATATCGTTAAGCTATTGTCTTCAAAGAATAATTTTGATATTATTCAAAAATATTATCATTTGATTATTGCATGCTAATGCTTTATTTAGAGTGAACTATATATATATATATATATATATATATGTATATATATATATATGTATATATATATATATATGTATATATATATATATATATGTATATATATATATATATTATATATATATATATATATATATATATGTTGGGTAATGGGCCAAAATACGCCAAAATACCCTAATGGGCCTTGAAAGCCCATCACCGCCCTTTAGTGTGTGAATTAGAATTGCGGGGACATTTAGTCCCATATCGGAAAGAACAACGAAAGGAAGGTTCACTTATATGGAAACCACTTCCTTGAAGCTTAAGTTCCTTAGGCTTGCCATAAGTGGAGAGCTTGAGGGTGATGCGTATGCGAAGGGCGCAATGGGTGCTTTGCACTTTGCACTTTGCACTTTGCACTTTGCACTTTGCGATCGTGATCCAATGACTGACACCTGTCGGTTGACCAGTCAATAGGACTGTTGGTTGACTAGCCAACAGGATGGTTGGTTGACCAGTCAATAGGACGGTTGGTGATAAGGCATCCGTTCGATCGTCGGTTGGTGATAAGGTACCCGTTCGATCATCGGTTGGAGATAAGTCAACGGTCCGATCATGAAAAGGCATATCAAAGACATGCTACCGCCTATCTAATAACATGATCATCGGATCACGATAATGAAAAGGCTTATCAGGATAAGGATAGGCTTATATGATCGGCTGATCTTCAGATCATAGCCATGAAAAGGCTTATCTGATCGCCCAATCTGAAGATCACAATGCCTAAAGGGCATATCAAGGGTGATAAGCCCTTAACCCTCACATCCTTTCATTTTAGAATTTAAATTAAATTAAATTCGTAGGGTTTCTTCCAAAGGGTACCTAAAACCTATAAATAGGACCCTAGACCTAAGCATTTCATCCATCCCAAGCCATTCCGAATTGAGTTCAATTTGAATCAATTCTAGTCTTCTTCTCTCTTAGGCATTTGCATACTTTCCTAAGAATAGTATAGCAATAGTGCATTGAAAAGAGAGTAGCATTCTTGGTTCAAAGTTTTGGTAAATTGTAGTGCTGCTTTCATCAAAAGGAGACTGTTGTATCCTGGGAGATAATCTTCATACTGACCGTAAGAACCATTGCGGAACGAAATTATCTTAAGGACATAGAGTGAAACTCTAGCCTCAGTCTGATTCATTAGGTAGTCACCATCTGCCAAACACCAACCAACAATCTTAAGACGATTTCTGCTACCACGGAAGTACTGCTGCAGATGGCTACTATGATGACATCCATTCAAGCCGAAAGACCAGAGAAATTCTCTGGTACGGACTTCAAGAGGTGGCAACAGAAGATGCTGTTCTACCTCACAACTCTGAACCTGATCAGAGTGCTGAATGAAGATCTACCTATCCTGAAGGAAGGGGAGACCGACAAGCAAGTCATTGTTGCGGTGGAGGCATGGAAGCACTCCGACTTCCTTTGCAAGAACTATATCCTGAATGGTCTGGACAATACCCTGTACAATGTGTACAGTAGTATTGCTACTGCCAAGGAGTTATGGGCATCCCTGGACAAAAAGTTCAAGATAGAGGATGCTGGACACAAGAAGTTTGTGGTTGGAAGGTTCCTAGACTACAAAATGGTCGACCATAAAACAGTTATGGAGCAAGTCCAAGAGCTCCAGATCATCCTGCATGAGATACATGCAGAGAGAATGTCTCTCAGTGAGTCATTCCAGGTAGCTGCCATCATAGAGAAGCTACCACCACTATGGAAGGACTTCAAGAACTACCTGAAGCACAAGCGGAAGGAGATGGGACTTGAACACCTAATTGTCCGCTTGAGGATCGAGGAGGACAATAAGAGCCAAGACAAGAAGACAGGAGGACAACCTGCTGAGCCAAAGGCCAACCTCATAGAAGGGAAGAAGAAACGCAAGTTTCCAGGCAAAGGCTTTAAACAGAAGAAGGGCAATCCTAAGAAATATAAATTCAAGGAAAGTGCTTTGTTTGTGGAAAGCAAGGACACAAATCCAAGGACTGCCATTTCAAGGATAAATAAAAGAAAGAAGTCAATGTTGCAAAACCCTATCCAAAGAGGTATCCGAGATGATGCTGTCAGCTGTTATATTTGAAGCAAACATGGTTGACAAAGCAAATGATGGTACATCGACTGGAGCTACCAGACATGTATGCTCTGATAAGAGTATGTTCTCATCATATACTCCTATCAATGGTAGAAATTTGGTCATGGGTAACTCCGCTACATCCAAGATAGAAGGACTTGGCCGCATCGTTATGAAGATGACATCTAGCAAGGAGCTTCTACTGAATGATGTGCTACATGTCCCTGACATCCGGAAGAATCTTATATCAGGCTCCCTCCTAAGCAAACATGGCTTTAGGATGGTCTTTGAGTCTGATAAATTTGTACTCACTAAGGGGGGATATTTATTGGTAGGGGTTACTTGAATAATAGATTATTCAAGGTGAATGTAATGACTATACACAGAAACCTTGAAATAAATAAAGCTTCTTCTTCTGCTTATATGGTTGACTCTCTTGTCTATGGCATAATAGATTAGGACATGTGAATTTTAATTCATTACAAAAATTAATGAAATTAGAATTATTACCTAATCATGAAATCGATCCACATTACAAGTGTGAAGTGTGCGTTGAAGCTAAATTAGCAAAAACACCATTTCCATCAGTTGAAAGAAATACTGAACCTCTTGACTTAATTCACAGTGATCTATGTGACTTAAAGTCAATTCAAACTAGAGGAGGTAAAAAGTATTTTATAATATTTATTGATGATTTAACAAGATACTCTATGTGTATCTACTAAAGTCTAAAGATGAGGCTTTAGAAATGTTTAAATGTTATAAGAATGAAGTTGAAAATCAACTTGGCAAAAAGATTAAGGCCATAAGGAGTGATAGAGGTGGTGAATATGATGCACCTTTTGACGAATTCTGTCAAGAGCATGGCATTATTCATCAAACTACTGCTCCTTACTCGCCTCAATCTAATGGAATTGCGGAACGTAAAAACCGTACATTAAAAGAAATGATGAATGCTATGTTAATAAATTCTGGTACACCACAGAATTTATGGAGAAGCAATTCTCTCAGCAAATCATATTCTTAATAAGATACCTCTTAAGAAGAAGGAAATTACTCCATATGAGTTATGGAAAGGAAAGAAGCCTTCTTACAATTACTTAAGAGTGTGGGGGTGTCTAGCTAAAGTAGCTATTTCGGACCCCAAAAAGGTCAAAATAGGACCTAAAACTGTTGATTGTATATTTATCGGTTATGCACATAATAGTAGTGCATATCGCTTTCTTGTGTATAAATCAGATATAACTGATATACAGAAAAATACAATCATGGAATCAAGGAATGCAACATTCTTTGAAGATATATTTCAAGTAAAAGGAAATTAGAAATAAGTTCAAATAAAAGAACTTATGATGATAATACTGCTAGTAGTAGTCATCAGGAAGATATCCTGAAGATGAACCCAGACGCAGTAAGAGACCAAGAGTTGCAAAGTTTTTTGGTCCTGATTATGTAACTTATATGTTACAAGATGAACCTCAGACATTCAAGGAGGCAATGTCTAATCCAGAAGCACCCTTTTGGAAAGAAGCTGTCAATAGTGAAATTGAGTCCACATGCATAATCATACCTGGGAGTTGGTAGACTTACCATCTGGTATGAAACCTTTAGGGTGCAAGTGGATTTTTAAGAAAAAGCTAAAGGCTGATGGATCAATTGACAAGTATAAAACCAGATTAGTGGCTAAGGGCTTCAAACAAAAAGAAGGTATAGACTTCTTTGATACCTATTCACCAGTAAGTAGAATAACATCTATAAGAATGTTAATCGCTTTTGCAGCCATAACAATCTTGAAATTCATCAAATGGATGTTAAAACTGCTTTTCTGAATGGTGAATTAGATGAAGAAATATACATGGAACAACCTGAGGGATTTATTGTTCCAGGACAAGAAAAGAAGGTGTGTAGACTTGTTAAATCCTTATATAGATTAAAGCAAGCACCTAAGCAATGGCATATAAAATTTGATAATGTTATGTTATCAAATGGATTCAAAATAAATGAATGTGACAAATGCATATATGCCAAACCCTACTGAAGGGTATGTGATTATTTGCTTATATGTAGATGACCTGTTAATCATTGGTAGTAATACTGAAATGATTAAACAGAAAGAAAATGTTGATCAAACATTTTGATATGAAAAATATGGGTGTTGCAGATGTTATACTAGGGATTCGAATCACTAGAACATCTAAAGAAATAATATTATCTCAATCTCATTATATTGAGAAAATATTAAATAAGTATAAAAAGTATGATACTAGCCGGTGAAAACACCTGTAGATGTTAATCTACATTTGGCTAAGTATACTGGAGAACCCATATCTCAATTGGAATACTCACGTATAATTGGCAGTTTAATGTATGTCATGAATTGCACTCGTCCTGACATAGCATATGCTGTCAATAAGTTGAGTAGATTTACAAGTAATCCAGGTCCAAATCATTGGACAGCTCTAATAAGGGTATTAAGATATGCGATATACCCTAAGTTATGGATTACATTATTCAAGATATCCAGCTGTACTAGAAGGATACAGTGATGCAATTGGATATCTAACACAGAAGATACAAAATCCACAAGTGGATATGTATTCACCTTAGGAGGAGGTGCTGTGTCATGGAAATCTTCTAAGCAAACATGTATAGCTCGATTCCACTATGGAATCTGAGTTTATTGCCTTAGAAAAGGTAGCTGAAGAAGCAGAATGGCTTCGAAACCTTTTAGAAGATATTCCATGTTGGCCAAAGCCTGTGTCTGCAATATGCATACATTGTGATAGTCAATCGGCAATATGCAGAGCACAAATAAGATGTATAATGGTAAGTCTAGACATATACGTCACAGACATAATACCATTAAGTAGTTACTTGAAATTGATGTAATTTCTATTGACTATGTTCAGTCAAAGAAAAACTAGCGGATCCATTAACAAAGGGGTTACCAAGAGATCAAGTAAACTGTTTATCGAGGGGAATGGGTTTAAAACCTATAACTGAAAAATCTTCATAGTGGATACCCAACCTAGCTGACTGGAGATCCCAAGATCTTGGTTCAAAAGGGACAACTAAATTATGAAGAGGCTTGATAGCACTAAGGATGTCCAATCCTACTCATTCCTATGATAATTGGTGCTACTTGCTAAAGGTACTAGGATAAGCATTGCTTTTAATGATTCTTATGACATGAACATCATGTGGGGTATAGCGGATACTCTTAATAAGAATCACCTATGTGAGTGTGAACTGAGCCAATTCTATGAGAATTTTTAAAGGTTTAATTCTCTGAAGCACTCATGAGATCAGGAGTTGTTCGGGGCCAAAATGAACACAACCATGAGAACCAAAAGAATGCTTGGGAAGAAGTTGCGTGATTGTTATTGTCTTAGTTTACACAAAATGCTGAAAGGTTCAAGACTTCATGTTCACCTTTTAGCAAGTAAACTCGATAACAACTCACTAAGGAAGGTTCAAAGCCATAAGTTACCTATCCCGATACAACTTCATCCCATTATACTCTCTTAGTGTGTCTGCATATTCATTTACATTAAAATCCTTTTATGTAGGGGTTTGCCTTTGCTGATCTTTGATGATCATTGATCTAAGTCAATTTCCATTCATGTGGGGGATTGTTGGGTAATGGGCCAAAATACGCCTAAATACCCTAATGGGCCTTGAAAGCCCATCACCGCCCTTTAGTGTGTGAATGAGAAATTGCGGGGATATTTAGTCCCATATCGAAAAGAACAAGAAAGGAAGGTTCACTTATATGGAAACCACTTCCTTGAAGCTTAAGTTCCTTAGGCTCACCATAAGTGGAGAGCTTGAGGGTGCGCACGCGGGTGCGAAGGGTGCAATGGGCGCTTTATAGGTACGCATCACCCTCGCGCACGCGCGTGTGCGAAGGGTGCAATGGGCGCTTTATAGGTGCACTTTGCACTTTGCACTTTGCACTTTGCGCATCGTCGCGAGGAGCTTGAGGGGCTTAAAATTTTTTTAGATCATGATGATCTGATGGAGGAGACTGATCGGATCAAGATAAGGGCTGAGATCAATTGATCGTTGATCGATCGGATAAAGGGTCGATATGTGGTGATCAAATCATGATCGCGATCGCGCATCATTGCGAGGAGCTTGAGGGGCTTTAAATTTTTCTAGATCATGATGATCCGATGGTGGAGACTGATCGGATCAAGATAAGGGGCTGAGATCAATTGATCATTGATCGATCGGATGAAGGGTCGATATGTGGTGATCAAATCATGATCGCGATCATGATCCAATGGCTGACACCTGTCGGTTGACCAGTCAACAGGACTGTTGGTCATCGCGAGGAGCTTGAGGGGCTTTAAATTTTTTCTAGATCATGATGATCCGATGGTGGAGACTGATCGGATCAAGATAAGGGGCTGAGATCAATTGATCATTGATCAATCGGATGAAGGGTCGAGATATGGTGATCAAATCATGATCGCGATCGCGATCCAACGGTTGACACCTATCGGTTGACCAGTCAATAGGACTGTTGGTTGACCAGTCAATAGGATGGTTGGTTGACCAGACAATAGGACGGTTGGTGATAAGGTACCCGTCCGATCATTGGTTGGTGATAAGGCACCCGTTCGATCGTCGGTTGGAGATAAATCAACAGTCCGATCATGAAAAGGCATATCAAAGACATGCAACCGCCTATCTGATAACATGATCATCGGATCACGATGATGAAAAGGCTTATCAAGATAAGGATAGGCTTATCTGATAGGCTGATCTTCAGATCACAGCTATGAAAAGGCTTATCCGATCGCCTGATCTGAAGATCACAATGTCTAAAGGGCATATCAAGGGTGATAAGCCCTTAACCCTCACATCATTTGATTTTAGAATTTAAATTAAATTAAATTCATAGGGTTGCTTCCAAAGGGTACCTAAAACCTATAAATAGGACCCTAGACCTAAGCATTTCATCCATCCCAAGCCATTCCAAATTAAGTTCAATTTGAATCAATTCTAATCTTCTTCTCTCTTAGGCATTTGCATACTTTCCTAAGGATAGTATAGCAATAGTGCATTGAAAAGAGAATAGCATTCTTGGTTCAAAAGTTTTGGTGAATTGTAGTGCTGCTTTCATCAAAAGGAGACTGTTGTATCCTGGGAGACAATCGTCATACTGACCGTAAGAACCATTGCGGGACGAAATTGTCTTAAGGACATAGAGTGAAACTTTAGCCTCAGTCTGATTCATTAGGTAGCCATCATCTGCCAAACACCCACCAACTATATATATATATATATGTGTGTGTGTGTGTGTGTGTGTGTAAAAGTTTTAAAGCTTTTGAAAAAAAAAAAATTTAACGACGGCTATAAAATTGATGAAGCTTGATGGAGTCCCACGATGACACTTTCTTACAAATTAGATGTTCTCATTTGTCTTTTACATTTTATTTTTTTCGCATATCATCTCGTTCCAAATGAGGCCTCGTTAGAGCCATTTTTAACACTATTTGTTGAGAAAAATCAACTCAAGCTATTCTTTATTCTTTGCTTCATCGGCAAGGAACAGAAGAAAGCTGTGATTCGTTGTTCCAAAGCTTAGATATCTCATCACTGACTGGCTTGGGCGTGCTAATTTTTAAACAGGGCACGCTGGTTGTCTTTTTTTTTTAAAACCCCATTTGGCTCTTTCTAAGAGGGAATCTCTTCTCCAATACGAGGCCTCTTAGAGAGTTTTTGAGCAAAGACATTGTAATCAATAAATATGAAAATATTATTTAATCAAGAAAAAAAAGTATAAGTCCAACAAATATAAAAAGCGATGGTTTGCAGGCATAAAACTGACGATTAAATAAGG